>CACVKI010137386.1:0-158840 GCA_902732785.1 Trichogramma evanescens | reverse complement strand
GACAATTCTGAATATGTATCCGAAATTGTCCTATGACTTCTATATCAAAAGTTGATTTTGACGCCTATCACAAAGCTTCCTCTATGAGGAAGCAACTATATGCAGTAGCGCAGCTTGGGTAGTAGACTTTATCGAGCCGCATGTACGAAGCACATATAGCTACACGAAGTTTGCGTCCATTGACGTTGAACCGATTGGGCCGCGAGCCACGTGACCGACCTAATTTTTCCTCGCCTCGCCAAGCGCGCTATCCCACACGCAACGAGGCATGAGCGCATCGTAAAAATTTATGCACTCCGCAGTATGTGCGAGAGTCGAGTGTAATGTATAGCTCGGCGGGCGCGCAGATACGCATTACAGAGAGAGACGTATGGACGCGCGCAGGTGTAATTATCTTATGGAAGCGCAGCAACTCGCGGTGGCGGCGGACGGAGGAAAAGGCGCGAGTCTGCGACGGCGCCAGGTGACGGCGGCCCGATCGCGGCACACGCGGCTACTACTCTTCGCTTCTCTCGTATAATGCAAGTTCGCATAAAATTATACTTTATTAAAAACCCATACGTCCGCGATATGAATATCGATCATTTCATTCGACTATTTTCCCAGGGCCTTGTATGCGCGCGACTGTTATGCATCGATTGGCAATTTCCATTCGAATGTAGCTTCTGCAATTTACTTTATTCTTTTTTCCTCTCTTTTTATGGAAAAACAAAATATCATTCGCGAAGCATGCAGCTTCGAGTTTGTCTAACGGAGCTCGAGCTCGAAAGTAGTGGTTTTTCAGCGTAAATATATATGCAACTTTTCCGCAGCGGCGTAACAGGATTATTGTTACGGCTTGAAAAATGTAAATAAAAGATGTATCTAAGCCGTGGCCATGGCGACAGCGACAACAATAGTCTAGCTGCGCACGATTATTCTATAGCGTCCAAGATATAATACAGACGAATCCTCGTGCGCAGGACTTTCACTGCCGCTCGTGATATCGTTTTATTATACGATATATATATATAGGAGTCGAGATGCGGGTGCTCGTGCACGCGGCTCTATAAGATGTACCGAGTATTATATATAGCATCAGTCATAAGAACACAATGATCTCGAGAGATATAGACGTATACCTCTGCACGGTACGTACAGGCCTCAAATACTGCTGCGCGAACCTGTACATCGCGCGCAGGTAGATCGCAGGTAATATACACGCGCTGCGCCGCGCCGGCCGTGTTATTTCATTTTTGTGTCCAGCCAAGCATTTCCTCGGCGCAGTAGCTGCACTATATCTATATAGGTATGCAACAGCTCGATGCAAGTGCAGTCCCACACACGAATGTGTCGGGCATTATTGTTATTATTGATTAGCTCGATTGTTGTAATTTCGCAGCAGTTGTTGCGATTGCGCGTGCCTTTAATTCGGATTGGCTCGAGCGATATGCCGCTAATTCTCTCCACCTTCGCAAGCGTGTGCGTTTCTACGTGTGCGATAACTCGACTAGTTTTCGCCATTTATAATTTCCTATCCTATATGGAGCGCTGTTTTCATCGACTCGTAGTTAACAGGCTATTTTAGTAACTGAAGCCGGCGCCTAGATTTTATCAACACTCGCTAAACTCGCTCCAACAATAATAATCTTTAAACCGAAACAGCAATGATCGTAAATAATTCCACGCGATTATTGTCGTAACTGTGACATTTAAAATATACAAATTAAACCTTTTGGGGACCAAGACGATGTGGGAGCTGTGCAGCCATCGTGGGGCTATTTTCAAAGTGCGCCAGCTGTCGAGGAGCCCGTTCAAAAGGTCGATGTGCGCTAAATGCACGTCCAAGAGAGCGAAGGAGACCACAGTGTGTCTCTGCGTGTGCACACAAGATTTTACACCGCTCCGGCAGACGCCTTTCTCTTTCTGGATTGACAACACAGTTGACATTTCTCATCGTAAATGTATAACGTACAGCATTTGTGTATAAAAAGCCGGCCGACATCTCGGGCCGCCCAAAGGTGAAAGCTCGCCTATTCGAGCTTTTTTCCCCAAGTCGAGCTTGTGGATGGTCTTTGTGGCTTTATGTCTTACGTCCCTGGCGCTGTGAAACCCGCAGGGATTACGTGACCCTAGAGTTCGCTCTCCTGAAAAGGCCAGTTAAGCAACGGGTACGTTGCGGTCTATGAGAGTTAAGTGCTCGAAAACAAATACATCACGGACGACAAGTACCCAGAGCGTTCATCCGTTCAAACCTTCGATCCATTTATTATACATCCTTGTCGATTACTTCTTTTCCTGGATACATTTATGAAAATTAGCCTTCGTCGAAAAGAAACGTGGAAGCCGTGCATTTACATAATTGATGTCGTGTACGCAACGGGCGTTGCAGGAAAAACCACGTGGACGTTTTGCAAGAAAAATATATATAAAATTTATGAGATTGCTTTTATGCCGCACCGCGAGACGCACTGCAATGTCGCGTTTGCGCGAAATCGAATGAAGTGACGTTATAAAATAACGAAAGTTGCCGAGCGACGCTGCCGCAGCACATGCACCGATCCCGAGGCAAAAAAGTGTAAATATCAATTTTTCGTTTAATGCAGCCTGAAATTACGTGAGCGACGCATTTATTTTTCAAATTTTTCACAAAAATACTGTGTACGAGAAAACAAGTCGGTACAGCAAAAATCAATGGCTTTGTCGAGCGAGTTTTATCCCAGCCAACCGCACTGAGAGATGTATAGTGCCTATCCTAAGCCGTGCAGTGACAATTGATACAAAAAAAAAAAGAAAAAAAGCACAGACGAATGTGAGTTTGCCGCGAGCTGCTCCCGCTACATGCTGTATACCATGGGATTTCTCGACCGCAGAGTCCGCGAGACTTTCTAAAAGCGATTAAACGATTCGTACCTCTGCGCGAGTAGTGGCCGCCGCAGCTAGAGCCTCGACACTCGCCGCGGGATCTTGGCTTCCACACATAAAATTTTATCCGTTTGTATAGTTGATGGTCACGCGGCAACTCCAAACCAACAACAGTTCGCGCGCCATGGAAAAAAGGGATTTCGCGCGTGCGGTCCACTTGTTATATTAAACACATTAAAAACGAGCGTGAGTTCGCGCGCTACAGATATAAAAGGCCTCGCTCAAGAGCCTTGCTCCGCCTCTATTATATGTGTACTCTCGACAGTTCAGCCATTGTAAAAATAGCCACCCGTAAGGCGAGCAAGGAGATAGGCTTAATATAGTACCCGCGTGTCCATCCACGATCGACTCCGAGTTCTTTGAGCGTTGATCCTTGAATTAATCGTCGATACGTATACGCTGCGCCTAGATATGCACTCCGCGTGGCGATTTATAGCCTCGTGGCCATAAATTTCCAGTCCTTTTGCGAGTATACATGTAGCCGGTCTCCATGACGCGCGTTTCATTTTTTTTTGTTTTTTTCTTTTTTTTCGTGTTCAACGATCAAAGCGCTTATCGATCGAAACTCAATGACTTATGCTAACTGAATTTTCAGATAAATCGCGCCCCGCGCGGATAATATACCGTTGAACGTTCGCCCGCAACGAGCCCGAGCAGACGAAAAAAAAGGATACATATATAGCGATTTCATTTCACACTAATTTTATTTCTGCCATATCGCGTTTTTCTCTTTACTTAACACGCTTCGATCCGCTCCAGACGTTTTCTCGTTTAAAGAGGCACTTAAGGCTCGTACCCACACGCCGTACGTACGTGTTAAAAAATCAACTAATCCGATGTCGGGTTGATAAAAGCGAAAACATGCCGATAATGAAATCGAGAGATACGATACTGAGTCGTTCATCAAAAGTACCCAACTTGCGATTTTTTTTCATCTATGTAGATCATTCGAAAAAAAAAAGGAAGAGAGTAAGAAGAAACGCAATTACACAGCTCGAAAGAGAAAGCCAGAGTTTTGACAACTGCGCCGTACTCGTATCAATTATGCAAATGCTCAACAAACAGTGCACGAATATAATTCATGCCGAAGGAATCGTACCGAAGATATACCCATTCGTACTATTTTCATTATTCGTTTGATTTATATTTACTAAGCTAATTTCTTGCATGTATATTCTTGCAACCCACATTTCTCGCCGAGTATTTGTGCCAGGTATATGTACGCACTCATTAATTTGCACAAAAAAAAACATATGCAGATGCTATAAATATTACGTTGAAAAAAGTTTATATGACCAATAGAGAGAGGGAGACAGATCTTTTAGTACTTCATCGACTGCATATAGCGAAACTCATTAATTGCATAATGCTGTATGTTGTGAGTATTTCTTCAACTCGAAGCGTTGACGCATCATCGCGCGAGGAGCGAGAAGAGCATAAAATTCAAAGCTGCCATGAACTTGAATGAACTCGCGCCCTCGCGCCGCTTTGAGAAGTAGCAAAACCCGGTAGTAGCTATTTCCAGTGGCTAGAGTAAATATACAATAACAATCTGTGCGTTTCTCGCGCTAAAAAAAATGTGCGGAGTGTGATTTGATCTTTAACGAGCCCCCCGATACAAGATGTTTTCCGGGCTTTCTCGATGCCGTGTTTTACATGGACAAATAAACGATTTACAATTATTGTCGTTCCACATTCGATAAAATGACTTTTAGAATCGACGTTCAGCGATCGTCCATCATATCGACGGAGAAAAAGGGCGCGAGAAATTAGAAAATAGATCGGTTGCGGTATATAACCGCGGCGAACCGTCATTTAATTAACTCGTCAGTTGGGATGAATATGCAGCGGCTGCGGAATTAACGAGTCCTGTAGGCTTATTAAGCTAGGCGCGCGGTAACGTCGCTCGTTCTCACGCGCGCGCCTCGTATCGTCGCGGTGTGGCGGCTGCTTTTGAAAATCGCCGCGCGCAAAAACTAGAAGTGCATATACTGTATACACGTAGACGACGATCGCGCGGCGTAGTAAAGTACGTGCGCGCACGTTACAGGCGATACGTGCCTACTTATTAGCTGCAGTTTGAAGCATCATATGCAGCAGAGTTACGAGCTTTATCAAACGGCGAGGCGTCCATAGCCGCGCGCGCGCGCTTTTATTATTGGCGAACACATGTGCGCGACGCAGTTAGACGTATGCGTGCGTATACGTATGCGTAAATAGTTTATTGCTCGGCAGCGGGTCTCGGGCAATATTTTACAAGGTTCGCTCGGTTCGACGAGCCATTCGTATGGGCTAACGGGACGGTAGCGCCGTTCGCGCGCGAGCTCGTATTAACGAGCTGCCGAGACGAGCGGGACCGCGAGCGTACCCGTGGACGCGATCATCGATTTTATGCGACGAATGAACTTTTCTCGATGCGAGTCGAGGTATATTCGAGTCGCCAATTTGGGCTCGTACGAATTCATCGCGAACGCACAGCGAGCAGCGCCTAATATATAGCGCACATATAGCTGCTGCACGTTCCGCTCATCGCTCCCGCATGCGTTGCTGTTTCTGCAGATCGTATCGGTTCGCGCTGAGGTACGCACGATTCGCTGGAGCTTGGGCCGGCCGTTCCAAGGCCGTGCTCGAGAAAATGTGCCTCGGCCGGCGAATAGTAGGATCGATGCGTTGTGCTGCGCGCGTCAAGTGGGCACTGCAGGCACCTATCCATTAGATCATTCTCTCGAGCGCGGACACAGCTGTTGTATATAGTTGCTGCGATTCTCGAGCATACGCGTATATACTTAAACTTGCACTTGGCAGCTGCAGTATGAGTGTGTGTGTGTGCGTGTGCGCGCGCATGTGCGTTGCAGATCTGCAACTGATTTGCGCATTGTGTGCGTGCGGATGAAAAGACCAACGCAGGATGATCGTCCAGTTGATCCGCGCGAACTCATTAGCATATGCGCACTCGATCAGTTTACGCTTCACGCCTCACTCGATCGGTACAAAGGCAATTGCTTATCTGCCTAGTTGGTCATTTTCCTACCCTAGCTACTTATACTGCTGCGATTATATACTTTTTGCGTTTGTTTTTTCTTTGAAGTTCGGCCAAGTTTTGGCTGTCACTCGTAAACCATTAAAATTGTAACTTTGTTTTGCTTCAATCTTTGCTAATTAAGATCCGTTGCACGCTTCGAGTGCAGAATCCAACTTCATTGAATTTTCTACGCGTCATTGTTGTACAATTTCTACTCGAAATTAACTCAGAGCTAAGATAATTTTGAAACGTGCGTGCGATTTTCATTGACGTAAATTTAGGAGCCGGAGTAGTAGTCGTCGTCGGTCCCTCTCGTTAATAGCTCTCGGTATATAATATACGCGGCGCACCGTACACTAGTATATGCACACTCGTGCACTGCGCGCGGAGAAGGAGCTTTTAAAGAAACTCGAAGGGCTAACGCACGGTATTATATACCGTGGCCATATAGCTCCGAGCCGCGCGTTCTATCAACGATCCGCTTTGCTCGTGACGAGGGCTCTCTTTCTCTTTCTCTCGGTGCTCGGGTCTCGGCCGTCTCGGGCACGCAAAAAGACCGCGCGCAAGCCGAGCTGCAGCGAGCTTTAATTGGCCAGCCGTGCTCGAGGGCTCCGTGCAGCCCGTAGAGAGGAGAGTATGGTTATAGGCTCGCTTATATAGCTATATAATAGACACGCGGACCGCACATGCACGCACGCACAGAACGCCTTGTGTGCGCTTTCTTTCTCTCTCTTTCTTACAAGCTAATTCTCGCACCCGCGCTGAAATATGCACCGAGGGATTTTGTGTCGGTAGGGCGCAAATTTGTTATATTATGTTGGGCAGTCGCTCGCTCGTTGATCCACGCAAAATTGCGAGTGCGTTGAACTTGACGGATGATTTTTTGACGCACTCGCAAAAACTACGGAGACAGTTGGAGTTGGCTCGTTGCTCATCGTTGCGCTTTGCTCCTCTTCCGATCGTTGCGTGTTAATGTCTTTTTCGCCGCGATCTCCTAGAAGATATCTCACGACGAGCGATAAACCACACAACAATAACAACAACAGTGAGTGCGCACCGAAGCTGTTTTCGGACGCTCCAAGTTGTAGTTGGTAGAGATGTATGAGCTAGCGCGCGATGTACAGAGTCGAGCGCGAGCCGAGATCGCTGCTGCGGTGCAGTACTGTGCACACGCCTCGCCGCACTGCACTGCGCCCGCCTGGAGGGAGATTTCGAAGAAGCTACGCGGTGAGGCCAGACGCGCAATTATTTATCCGACGATCGGTCGCTTTGTGGCGCGCGCGGCTAATAATCTACGACTGTTTTGCTCTAGCTATATACGTATATAGTACCGTGTGCACGAGGATTGCCGCGACCCAATAAGTGCTGTACGCGCGGCGTGGCAGGTGAACCGGCCCCGGTGCATCGCATCGCATCGCATCGCACGTCGACTAATCGAATCTGTAACGGTCAACGGTATTCGCTCCCGTATGTGTACGCATTCGATATATATAGCGCATTGGAATGCATTTTCGCGTCTCCGATCGTAGCACACATACCCAGATACGATCCCGATTCCGATCGCCTGGATGCAGCAGTGCTACTCTTTTTCGCTCCATCCGAGCCATCGCAGAGACGACGACGACGAGCCACATATATATCGCTGGCACTCGCAGGCACGAAAACCGGATTTTTTTCTCCGCGATCGCGTTTTCGTGTTAACGGAAATGTATATCACCGGGGCATGCGGCTTTACAACGCGAGATTTCGGCGAGCCAGTGTATATAATGTATAAGCGAAAAGCACACCAAGTATATAAGCCGATGCACGCTGCGGCGCCCCACAGTAGTCCACGCGCAGCTGTTTGCTTTTGTAAGCGTGCGTATACGAGAGCTGCTCCACTGCTCTAGGGCATCGCGTATAATACACCGCAGCACCCACATGCACGTTCGCCTTCAGAAATTTTATATATATATATAGTACATGTGTGCAGCTACATACGCACCGAATAGACATGGTGTGCGTGCAGTCCCACGCACGAAATATGTCGCTCCTGCTCGTGCGAGCAGTCGTGCAATTTTTATTCCGCCGAGTGCGAATTACTGCGCGATCAATTAATTTCCTGGATTTACGACTTATTTATTTATTTGTCACGGCTAAAATCTTTCAAAATCACTTAGAAGCCTTGGCATCTGTATGCTCTGTATATATATGCGTGTTCGTTTTCATATTTTACGCTATATAACTCGTGGTGTCGTAACGAAAGTGATTTACCGAACGGGTGCGGAGTCCCTGTCAACGACGACGACGACTGATTTATTTACAAGTTCCCTTACGCGCGCGCAGGCTAATCTTTGCTGCAGTGCGCGCGCCAATGTCCGTCTGTCGCGTTCGCAATGCCTACATCTCGCGCGCCTGCACGGGACTGCATTGCAGCTCCACATATTATATCGAATATTTAATACCGATCGTCCCTCATAATTCTTTGCGTTTCGGATTAATATTCGCAATTTGTAATGTATATAAGCTCGTCGTGAGGAATGACGGATTACGCGTTTACTAGTACGCGCTTTGCCTTTTGCGCCGTAAACAGAACGTAACTGCACGAAATCCTGCCACGCTCGACTTTGCCTCGCGTCGCTGTGTGTACGCGCGAGTATACCTGTTGATTCCGCCGATGCAAATTGTATAAGGAACTTGCGTGTACGTCAAAGCAGTTGGTATCTTTCTTACATCATTCCGCTGCTTTTCAACTCGTCGTGGCCTATTCTATTTTTTCGCGTTACAACTTCATTCTTTTCGAAAGAGGGACAATGAATAAAAGGCTTGATTATGTTCTTGCAGGGAGGGGGGTCAGAAAAATATACGTTTCATCGAAAGTTATATAAGTCTCTAATGCCGATGAAAAGAAGAAAGGCAAATCTAATGATCTGCGGTTTTTCCAACTATACGATCGTGGGGCCAATTTACGACTTAACTTGGAATTGAGGGTCCTGCAATTCCTATAAGAGAGGAATAGCGACGTCGTACATTATTTTTACAATGTAATTTAATAACTTACGAGTAAGTTTCGAGGTTATTCTCGCAATTCTCGGTAAAATTATCGGAGTACTCATTTGAAAATAAAAACAAATAATTTAATTTCAGGTTCTACCAGGATCTTCGCCGAGAAATGATATTTCGATAAGATGAAAATAAAAACATTATTATTTCTTTACCTTAGCGAGTGTCGTGTTACAAAAGTGGGAAATCCTATTCGCCGCGGAGAGCAGACAAACGACGTATAAAACACACACACACAAGTTCAGATGTCGGCGATGCGTTTTTTATTATATAAAGCCGATTCGACTCGGTGCGTTGAAATTCGCGCGCCTCCGCACGTGTGAACTGCTCCGAAAAGTACGAACCGATCGACGTTTGCGATCTCTCGTTCACACCGATATAACTCGGTATAGTACTTTTCGCTTCCAATCGCTCCAACTGAAAAATGCCGAGAATAAAGTGATACCGTTCGAGCTGAATCTGCCCTTTCGCGATTTGTCGCAATGGAATTTCAATGATCTCGTGTTATTTCAACGGGTCCACATAAATTTTTATGAAATCTTAGTATACGGGTCGTTATTCATGAATGATACATTTGATGCTGGTTTGTCCGTCCGAGAACGCAATCGCGCTCGAAACAGCAAATGATCGCGAGCTTACTACAATATCTCGAAAAAAAAGAGAAAAAAAAACAAGCATTTCATTGGCGATTCACATCCGCTCGAACGATCTCAAATTAGTCATGGGGCTTTGAGTAATTTTTTCACTGCACATAACGCACCGACCAACTTGCTCGCGCTCACATATAAAAATTATCTCTGTCGCAAAGTGTCCCTAAATTTTAATCGGAGCTACTGCCTGAATTCAATGCGTAACGAGCGATGATGTCACTACTCTCGCACTGCTGACAGACAATTTTCGCACGCTCTCGTCAATTGGTAAACAAACGAACTACCATAGCCGCTCGTATGGATCTTAATCTCGTGGAAGTTTGACGAATTCCTACTCGTACGATGTATCAATTAGCTCTGCTCGATTCAATGCCAGTGTCAAAGACGAATCGAGATAATTTTTATTCCTGCACTCGGTTTTAAATGAAAAATATCGAGAACGACAAGATCATTGAAATTCCACGGGGACAAATCGAACCGATACACCATTGGATGGCGCAAAGAGGATCGAGAAAAAAAATCGACACGTACCACACGAAGAAGAACGTGGTTAACGCACGGATACAAAACACAAACACACACTCGAACGGCGAACAATAATATTGCTGCGATAATAATAAAATAAATGTTTGTGAAATTGCTGCAGCGCACAAGCAACTGTGTCAGTGTGAGCGGCCTGTCGGCAACAAACTGACGTCTGCGGGCTCGCGCGTGGTTCCCCAGCGCGCACCAACGTAATATACCTACTACTACTACTACTACAACTACTACCACTACGACGTTTCTTGGTCTCGAGCCGCCGCCGTTACCGCGCCGCGCATCGCTCCGCAATAACAGAGCGGCAGCAGACCCACGTCAAGCCCCCTTCACATTGCCGATGCTCGAGCTACAGCTCTCGTGCCAATCTCGATCGACCCAGCGAACCATTTCCAATGCTTTATCTACCTGCGATGTAGAGCTCCCATAATCTCGATCGTTTCTGACTTTGTTTACTTTCGTAATGAGATAATTGGCCTTTTGCGCGTAATTTTTCCCCATTTTTATAATTTTTGATGCTCTGATCCTCGTCGCTCAGCGAGTTTATGGAATATTTCGCCGGGAAACGTGGATTATTCGAACGCTTCTGTATCGCTCGAATTTACGAGCTATATATTTTTTTATTCTCAAAGTGTATAGCTACGTATATGAGCTACATGAAAAAAAATCTGCAACAAAGAAACACCTTCCCTACTCGCGAGCTGTTGGGCTCTCTCTCTCTCTCTCACTGGCATTCTTATATATTTTTGTCCCACACTCTCTACCTGCGCGTTATTGTGTATATCTCATGCCTTGGCCTCTCTTCCTTTTCCTATCTTTCTACGGCTCCCTTTTCATCAAGCTTCTCTTCATGATTCCACTTTGTGCGAGTTGTGTTTATGTGCTGCGGACCTCGAGTTCTTGCTCACTTTTCGTGTATATATACCTACGACGCACACATCGAGCCTCGGAGGTCGAATGAATTTCGCTTTCTCGGTCTCTTTCCCATCTCTCGACGCGCGCAACCCTTTCCATTCGCGATGTGTTTCGCTCATTACTTTGTTTCTTTTCCCTTTTTTTCTCTCTTTTCGTTGACTTTTTATCTTTTTCGCGCTTGCCGCCGACGCTGCTGCTGCTGCTGCTGCTGCTGCTGCTGCTGCCGTCGTGCAGTGAAGGCGCATATTTATATAGATATATTTATACATGTGCAGCGCACGGTGCATCTCGCGCGACACTGCACTCGTCGCAATTATTTTTCGCTACAAACATGTACACTACGTTGTACAGCAGCAGCAGCAGCACTTTTGCGCGACGCCGCTGTTGCCGCCGTCGCTTAGCGTGTTTTCGTTCGCGTGAAAATTGAAAGCGGCTCGCGCGCGCGGGCATGATTGTCGCTTATGTATTTCCCCGAGTCCAGCTCGGGTCCCAGAGGAGAATGCGAGAATAGCAAGAAACTCGCGCGTACACAGCTCTAAATTTTACTTTTTTTTTTGTTTTGCGCTGCTGCATTTATATATACGTATGTGTGCGAGTGCCGAGGTTGCGCCGCGACGCGTTCCCGTGTCCCCTCGAGTTCACTGCCCTAGTTCGAGAGAGATAGCCTCGAGAGGTGCACTGCGCACTCCGGTATGCAATGCGTCGCGTTATATGGTACACACGCTCGCGACCTGTCCGCGAAACTCGAAAGCGTCAATCAGCCACCTCTCTCTGCATTCGCTCAAATGGACCGCAATAATATTTCATGCCTCGGAACTTTCAGCGAGTGCAAGTGTATATTGTATACGCCTCGAAAGATTTTATAACTCCAAAGGCTCGACGAGCTACTTTTTGTGTGTGTATAATCTTGGCCCTTCTCGTATGCGCTGCACACCCTCGTGACTCTCGCGGCTTCGTGCCTCTTTTTCCGTATAATGTACCTACGCTACGAGCTCTCGACGTTCAGGAGTCTCTCCGATTCCCAGAGTCTACTGTTTCACACGTATCCTCTACTACTGCTGTTGCTGTTGCTGCTGCTGCTGCTACTGCTCCTCCGCTACGCAATCTACTAATTTGAATACAAAGCCTCGAAAAAAAATTCAGAGACCAAGAAGAAGCTACGTGTACGGCTGTATGTATGTATTGCTGCAGTCTGCACACTATATGGGATCCCACACCGCACTCGCGCCAAGGATGTACATATGTTTTTATTTTTTTGAACTGGTAATATTACAGTCCTACCCGCCTGTATATAATCTCGATTAAGACTATGTGTGTGCTGCGGTGAGGATATATGTACTGGCAATTAAGCCAATCTCTGCCTCTAATTGGACTTTTCATACTCGAATTCTTTGTTTTCCTCTCGTTATTTTTAATAAATAATAATTATGCAAAATTATAAGTCCGCTCTTGTTATAGCATAAAATAATTGGTCAAAATTTGAAACAATAATGAATGATTAAATAAGAAATTTAAGAAAATCTAAAAATCTTATAAAATTCATAAAGTAGAATAATATAATTCTTGAGCAAAATAAAACAAGCAACAATATGAGTTGAAAGCGATGAAAACTTATACAGCATGATTTATGTTGAACCAAGAATCGAAATTTGATCGCGTATATTATGCTTGCAGTGCAGGCAGCAGCTGCATTCAAATATCAAATTTTGGTCTCTCCGTATATTGGGGTAAAAAAAACATCCATATAGCTGCCGCCCGAGCATCAAAGTTTCTGCATTCCCACAACAGCATCGCTCGATTGACAAAAAACCAGTCATCTCTAGGTGATTATGTTTTTTTCTAATTGGGCCATTGGAGGTTTCAAGTGCGGCACAGTTTTCACTGTCTAATCGTCAAATTAAAATTTTCGTTCGCGTCATTAAGTGTATTTAAAAACTTCGAGTTTACTATAACCTTGTGGGCATGATTAATTTGATCTAGCATAATGAGTGCGTGCTGGTATGAAGTATATTGTCGGACGTTGTAAAAATAGACGTTCTGGTAGATCTCACTTGCGCCGTTCGATTCCACGTATATTTTCGTTTCCGATCAAGTAAGTTCTCTGCACGAGCTCGAGTTTATACAGTATACTGTGGATGATCGATAACACATATAGACCATAAATTGCACCCGCCATGAACTTTTTGTTTCTTATAAATTTATAAATACGGCTTTGTACACGCGATATGGCATATACGTCCCAATATAGAAACTCCAATAATATTTGTCTATAGCGAAATAATTTTTGTCCTTTCTTTTAATTCAAAGCTTAATTTTTCATTGAATCTATCGATCTCTTTATTCAAACTATTGTTTTTAATACATGAATCGTAGTTGAAAAATCTATGAAATTGCCTATAATTCGGATATCTAAATGAACTATAAAGTCCCAACCAGATCTCAGAACTTTGATAAAGTTTATCATAGCTCAGTTAAAAAAATAATCAAGAAAAACCCACCTCGTTTTTATTGTCGAAAAGATGCGAGTCGTGCGGTTTTTCTCGTTGCTTCGTGTCGATCTCTTGTTCGTTTATCGACTCCGTTATCTGTTGCTGTTGGGCTTCTCCACGATTCGAGCTCGCCGAACGCCGTTGGTCTCGATGGTTTTTTAGCTCGCCGTTCCGACGATGTTGACGCTCGAGCTGTTTCCTAATAAGTCCAATCGATATATTTATTTTGTATCGTGTTGTCCATTACAGCGCGCGTGTGTCTGCGTAACGCGTCCGAAATACGTTGCCTCTCCCGCGAATCGGACCGTGCCCCTTAATGACCGAGTGACTTTTTTCACGTGTGAAGGCCGTGAATGTAATTTCATATAGCGATCAATTTTTATTGACATTAGCGTAATTTCAATTCTGTATTTTTCGATTAATATCGTTATCATTCGTGTGAAATTTAGTTTAGGATCACATTTATATAGGACATGGCTTACTTGAAGAATTCAGAGTCATGGAAGCACTTTTCGAGGCTGGGGGCTCGACGCAAACTCGTCGGTGTGTTGGGCGTCGAGCGCGACGGGGCTAGCGCAGGCACTCCTGGATTGCCATTGGATTGGTGCAAAATCCTCGTTTCTCCCTGAACGTCGCACATAATCGCTGCCCAATTCTGTGTTGACCAATCTGTGGGGCAGTGAATAATTTCGATTTCGTAAATTTGTAAATAACGGGCAAATGTATGTAAAGCAAGATTTGGAGTTTACAATATTGAGATAATATGTAGGTCAAAAAGAAAGTCAAAAAGAAAAAAAAGAAGAAATTTATGCAGTTGAAAAATTATGGATGAATTGATAGTGAATATCCGTAGTTTTTTTAAACACCAGGCTTACGACTACACTGACAAAGAAATCACATCATAATTCTATGAAGTTGAACAAACCCGAGTTGCTCGGGTTTTTCATACCGAAAGAGTGGAAAGAGACATGTTAAGGGAATTTTCGACCACCGCGGGCATCTACAAAGACACCCCCTTGTCCCATGAAAAACGTAACCACATGAGCGCGTGGTCTCTCCCTTGTGTCCTAAAGCCACACAATGGAAGGTCGAAGAAAAAAACCTTCATAACTCACACGCGTGTCAAAATCAAAGACGCAGGCCGGAAACAATGCAAGCTGCTCGTCAGCGAAATCGATTTTCTATATCATGTACACGAGCAACACCGGGATCAAATGTTCTTGGAAAATTCGAGGATGCTGGGAAAATGTCAACATCAGATAGCAAAAAATTTTCCCACTAAAAATCGATAGAATAATTTGCCTCACGAGCTTTGACAGATGCTTTCGAGAAGAATTAAAGCTCAAGTCGTCCGCATAAAATCTCTATATAAAAGTAAAAAAAATGTACATCTGCGAAAGTATTGAAAGCAAGCCAAAAAGTCGACGATAACGGCGTCGATCTCTGAAATCACGAGGTGCTAAAAGAGAGGAAATGAGCTTTACACGCACAGTTACGATCGGCCGATTATTATCCACGTCTGTCGCGCGAGCCAAACAGTTTCTACACCGTATACAGGTTGTTTACAGTCTGCACGGGCATCGAAGCTGCTCGAGCTCGACTGCAAGCAGGAAATTCGATGAAATTTGGCGCGCGCTCGGAGGAGCTTTTTTTTCTCACTTCGTTCGGGGCAGGCGCCATGGATCGATATTTCACTTTCGCTTGGATGCCCGATTTATCGGTCGATGATGTTCCAGGCGTTTACGAGGATTGGATTAATTATGGTGGTAAGTGCACGGTCGATTGGGCGCGCCTCGGACCCCCGTGGGTATTAAGTAATTACAAATAAATGTGTTATTTCGTCGAAATAAAATTGCAGAGTAACGACCTGCGCGAACGAAAACGAGTTCTCATCGCGATGGAAAAAGCTCGACTCGATCTATATTCCAGCTTAAGTACTGGGTACTTAATATACGACGTCCAGCTGATGACCCAACGAACTGCGTCGTTTTAAGCTTTCGCAGGTGATGGTATCCGCAGGTAATCAAGAACAAAGCTCTCTTTCATCGTCGCTTCCGAGCACGGCTCGGCGTATGAATTAGAAGCCGTACATAGGCCCGGCATGCGGAGCTTGCAAATAAAGCAGACTTTGCGCGAAATCGGAGTAGCTCTATGTACATACGGGGTGGTAGCTGCTGCTGTACGTGTAAAATAGCTCATCATGCAGCGTCATGCCAATAAACTTTGCAATCTTCCATTAACCCAATTCTATTCTTTTGCTTCGGGCGCGCAGCAGCAGCACCGAAAATGTATATTCCTCCCACGAAGGCTCGGCCCTTTTTCTCTCTTTCAAAGCTCGAATCGCTCGAAGCCGACCAGCTACTCTGTGTATATGAATGCTATAGCAGTGCAAGCTCTCTCGCAAGCGTCGGCATTTCGAGCTCTATGGTTTCATTTTGTTTTTTTGTTCGCGCGCGCGCGCGCGCCGAGCTTCGTGCGGACTTTTCATTCATGAAAACTAGCGCGCGGCGCAGCAGATAGTAAACAAAGCCGGAAGACGGATAGGTGCGCTTAAGCCATAAATGAGAGAAAGAGAGCTCGATCTGCACGTGTAGCGGCGGCTTATGCATGCTCGGAGAAGGCGAGAAAGCAACGGCGGCGGCGGCAGCGGCAACGGCGACTGCCCCAGACTCCCCCTCTCGGGGTAATCAATACGCGTAAAAGCGCCTTCCCCTCGCCCGAGCCGTGACTATACTGCCTGCGCCACCCGCGCGCGGCCGCTTAAATGCCACTGTGTGCCTCGTCGACAAAGACTTCTGCCGTGCGTGTACATGCAGCGTTACGTGCGTATGACGCCGCCAGCAGCAGACCATATACACAGCTCGCACGCATCGCTCCTGCTGCCTGACGTACATAATACACGTACGAACTCGGGGACAACGGAGTGCTAATAGCTATCGCTGCCCACGCACACGTTACAACAGCTCACACGGACGGGCCGCCGTGAATGATGATATTGCCAAGCCCGAATTTTCACGCGATCGAATTTTACAGACCTGTAAGGACTGCATCAATTACATGCGGGCAATTTTTATGCCGACCACAACGTGTATTATCTTGCATTGGTCATGTGTATACGTTTATTCAATTGAAATGAGCCTTTGTTTTCGCGACAATTAATGCGCTTTACTGCAGTTATCAACTTTTCGTCGTCGTTCCTCTTTCTTTTTTTGAAGGGAATGAAAATGAATTAAATGCATCTAACTTTACAAATAATAATAAAAGATAAATAAAAGGTTAAACATAAAACATGAAATATAAAATGAATATGGTAAAACAAAGAGGAAACAAATACCTTAAATTTAATTTAAAAGCTCAGATATATGCAAAGAATTTTTGTAAAAAAAGCATTAATCCAGTTTAAGCTCATAATTCAATTATCTTAGAGAAATGAACGCATATTGATCTGAATAAGGTAACTGAAAAATTTCCAATAAATACAAGAAAACTCAAAACTTTAAAGAAAGAAACATGAACGAATAAAGCAATGATTTTCCATACCCTCGAATTGAGAGAGATCAATCCCAAACGTCTTAGAAAGGCCAACTCGTTGCAGCAATAAGCTACACTATCGATGCTACAACGCACGACGCAACGTCAACTTCGTCATAGTTATGTCAACACTACTCCAAAAAAAAGCAAAAACAACAACAACAACAACACGTAATATAGGCACGGCAGTGTATATAGCGACTGTTTGCCGGTAGCGACTGAGCCGGCTTCCGATGGCGCCCGCACACATGCGACGGCACGACCAACCCCCCCTGTGCATGCAGCACGTTCCCTTTAAGTATTCTCTACATTCGCAACCCCTCCGATGCCTGTTTCACACCCTCGAACGCAGGCCTCGGGTCTTGGACTGAATTTGCGTTCGTCGAAACGATTTATCATCTGATACGCGCAGCTATATACTTATAATCTTTTTTTGCCCAGTAAGAAAAAGGGGACGAGCTTTTATTTTGTAAAAACTATTATGATATTTGAAAATTTTCGAGATATTATTCAGTGGCTACCACTGATTTCGGCAAAGTCATACGAATCATTTGAATAATAATTACAAGTATTTACTATTAACAAGTGTAAAATCGAATTTTTTGAAACTCTTAAAGTATCTACATGAAAAACGTGTTTTAAAGTACAGTCTCAAAGGCTATACGTGTACACAATTATTATTTTACACAAAATTCGAGCAGATTATCGTAGACTTTTTTCAAGTCCTTATTTTCGGATTAATCCAGTCGATGTACTCGGACACACGAGTGAAGAGGCCGGGATAACGCGTACTTGCGCATTCCGGGTCTTTGATGGACCAAGAGACGACGCCGACAATCACACCGTTGACGGTCAATGGGCCTCCGGAGTCACCCTGCAACAATCACACGAACGATTTGCCATTTGTTTTTACATGGAAATTTTCTCGATGTGTATGTGTATTATTAGGCTTACGTTGCACTGGCCTTGTCTACGTCTAGGATTGTTGGCGCAGATGTTAGTCGGGTAAACGTTGCTTCCCGTGGATCTGATGGCCCGCGTGCAGGTATTTTGATCGGTGACCTTGATCGACACCACTTGAAGAATATCGGGCACTCGGCCATTCTACACCGAAAAGAAAATCAATTTGTTTCGTGGGTCATTACGAGGTGAATTAAGGTAGAGTGAGCTTGAGTACTCACAACGCTGAGTCTGCCCCAGCCCGAGAGGACGGCGTTGGCACCGCCGGGGGTCCTCTGGCGAGCCACTGGTAGAGGGACGGCCCGCACCGACTGCGAGTAGGCCCATGGCTGACTTACCTAAAAAATTCGATTACGTAAGGACAATTTGCGTGTAAGCTGATTAAAGGTATCAATTAAGTACTCTTATCAAGGCGATATCGTTTCTGAACGAGTCCCTCTTGTTATATCTTTCGTGCATGATGATCCTCGTGGCCTGACGGACCTGGCCCGGCCTCTTGTAGTTGATGGTTCCAGCCACGACTCGTATTTGGCTTGCTTGTTGACTGTAGATTTAAGATAAAATATTTTTAACTCTGCTTATACATAACTAAGCTGAAAAATGCCAAATTCTTACCCATCGGTGCAATGAGAAGCCGTCAGGATCCAGTAGCGAGATACGATGGCTCCACCGCAGAAGTGACTGCCCCGAAGATTTTGCAGAGATACCTGTGACAAAGTTTAAAAAGTTGGTTCATGCGATAGTCCACGAAAAAAGAAGTGCACAGAACTGCAGACACATATTGTGCATTTGAACTTGTTGATTTTGCAAGCTTACTTGAAATGGTCTTTGGTTCGGCCTGGAATTGTATCCGTTAACGATCCTCGATTCAACTAAACAATAACAAGTATACTAAGGTCAATCGATTAATTTATGCTACAATTTTTAATTTTGATCAAAGTGTTCTCGCTCGACTCTTACGTTCTATCTCATCGCTGAAAGCCACAGCTAGAATCGACAAAAAAACAATAACACCTCTCATATTCTGTTTCAGTCTATTAGTTGAGCGTAAAGTGTCGCATAATGCTAGTCGTTAATCGTACTTATATACATTCGACTCAATAATGAAAAGGCGGAAAAATAATAAATTAACTCGATAGCCTATCGCACAATTATTTTGTTGAACTTTTGACGCGCTTCGGCTTTTTTAGCTTTTTTAGCTTGTCTCAGGAATCAACAACTGCATAATATAAGATTGTCTGGCCCATCCTTTATTCAGTTGCATTAAAATTAATTTCACGTTACACGTAAAAATCATCAAAATCGAAAAGTATGAACAAACGATCGTGTAAAAGTTAGTCAACTTTTTTTTTATTAGCGACATCTTTGGGTGAGCTTTATATCGGATTATTTATTACAACCGGGAAACGTGTAATTAGCGATCGAGGAGGAAAATACTCATTGACGTACATTTTGAGTCAATAATAGCTAATAACGGAAACAATTTAATATAAATGTATGTTATATATCTACTTATGCACGGTGATTACATGTTTAATATTTTTTATTGGCAAATTAAAATTGATAAATCGATGCTGTCTAAGTCAATTTGATAGTGCAATTCAGACGTACAGAAATCGCAAGTTTTAAAAAAGCAATGTTTTTGAGTCAACCTTTGATTGTCACAAGGATACGAAGATTGCCAATGCGTTACCTTGCGAGCAAATTCATTTATATTACGAGAAAGGCGAAGGAGTCTCAATGTAGACGCAGCCTCGACCCTGCTGCGCCGTGCAAATATGCAAAGGGCGAGTTGAATGGGTGCCGTGTAATATAGCAGCTATAAACATTGTTACGGGGCCGGCTCGAGTTAAAATGTCTCCACGTTATGCCGCTGCCGCTATATACGTTTACATCTGTCGCTCCCTTTTTCGCCCGAACTATCTCTCTCTCTCCTGCTGCTGCTGCCTGTGTCTGTTGCCTCTGCGTGTATGCATATTACTCGAGCTTCCACCCTCGAGCTTGTGTCTCTTTTCCGCCCGCCGAGCCTCGGAGCGCCTCGTCTGTTTATATTTACTGCTGCTTTTTCTTGTGTACAAGCCGCAGATTAAAATGAGAAGCCAAAAAGGGAATGCGCGTCTAGCCGAGAAAGCCTAAACGATTTTTAAACTGCGACCTTCAAATTTTTCCTTACCTTTTTCGAATTACAAATACTCTAACGAACACACGTGCGATTAAATCGAATCATTCGGTAATTACATTTTTATTCCTACTCCTACTCTTAGATCTGTCTCAGCGCCCTTAATGCACCATTTTCAATTCCCAATTTATTCGTAATAATTTATCACTGATTGAAAAATAATTATTTTTCATAAGACAAGCAGATAAATAAAGACATTCGTATTAAAAATCAAACTCAAAATCCATATGAATGGGATGCGTAATAGTATCACGTATGCAAATGTTGTATGAAGAACGACTTTTCCATACTGAGTTGTGGCATGTCAATGCTTCGCATATTCGTATACTGCTGAAGCGTGACTCAAAACTTCTCATTGATAATGATATGATGGGGTTCTCCATTTTTTCTGTAGTGTATTTTGTATAAATCGTAAAATGATTGATGTTGAG
This sequence comes from Trichogramma evanescens, assembly GCA_902732785.1. Lineage (NCBI taxonomy): Eukaryota > Metazoa > Arthropoda > Insecta > Hymenoptera > Trichogrammatidae > Trichogramma > Trichogramma evanescens. Next base: position 138,180 of record CACVKI010137386.1, on the reverse strand, counting down.
TGAAATAACTATTTAAAAAGTAAAACACAAGTATGAAGATTAGTTTGTTGAATGATTCCACAAATCAATATGAATGATCGTCTAATTGCAGTGGGCTTAAAACTTCTTTATATAATTTTTGAATAATTTGTGAATATTATTCTTCAACGCGATCTTCATAAGAGTTAAGAAAGTAGACTTCCTATATTTAGCTTAATCGTTGATTTCATTTTTCATTTTTTTTGCGTGATACATCATTTAATTTATGAATGAATTTATTTTGTCAATCACACATCACATTATGATAATGAGTCGATTAAAATCGATGTAATTATCCATTAATGATCCACGAATATTAAAAAATGTTGGGACTTAAATCGAAGGAAGGGTAATACAAATTTTACAAGATAGTGAATTATTTTGTATAAAAAATGTTTATTAAAAAATAATTTATCATTCTTAAAGACTAAAGTTTGAATTATCTAAACGCTAATTTAGAAGTTCGAGCTCTCGAGAAGAAAACTTAAGCTACTGGAGCGACTGGGAGATGGGCACCGGATGCGCGGTATCCATTCTCGTCGGCGACGTAGCTGATGGTGTAGGTGACACCGTCGTCACCGACGTAGCTGTAGGATCCGCTGACGCGGTTGGCAGCCTGTTCTGGTCCGTAAACTTGGATGCGAGAGTCTTCTTGGCGGGTCTGGCCGTCGCTCAGTTCGTAGGCGAAGTTGTAGCCTTCGAGACCGATGTTGTTGTTGGGGGTCTCACGGAGGAGGACAACATTGTTGTTGTGTTGGTTGACCTGGTGGTAGGTCTGCTGCTGGGGCTGCTGCAGATTGCCGACGATGATGGGTTGGAATTGGCGTTGTTGGGGCAACAGACCGGCCGAAGCGACGGCGACCAAAGCGGCGAGTACGACGAACTGCAAATTTACCACAAATTAGTTTGATTAATTCATGCTCTATATGTACTATGTATGGTTTTCAACTGGTAGGAATTTTTAATTGCGAATTCTAATTTCAAGTTTAGTGACTTACCGATTTCATTTTGGATTGGTGGGTTTGAGGTCGAGACCAGAGGAGATGATCCAAGAGACTGAGAAGTCGAAGACTGACTGTGCCTTTTTGCTCGGTTCCTTGCCTATTTATACCGAAAATCTGCCGAACCCGATATACTCTCTCGTCTTTGTTGCTCCCGTGTGTAGCAGTGGATGGCTCATCAGCCAAATTACCTGTATACTGGCCCGAGGCGAGGTAACGAGAGCTAGCCTCGCGGACATCGCAGCTTCTGCTGAAATGTTGTGTAATTTGAATTATATATATATCCGTGCATAATTGGAAAGAAGGCAGCTTCTGTCGAGAGCTTTGTTTTTAGCCGACAACATCATCTGCATTTTCGCGCAATTTCGCTTTAATTAATAAGCTTTATTTTTAAAAATATGGATTTTGGTTTTGAAATCAAAGTGACTTTCACTTTGCGAATTTTAATAGTAATATCGCAAGGTCGTATGGTCTTCAGTGAAATTGGAATCCAATTTCGGCTGTTACAATTTTTTAATTTTGGATGAGTTCAATAATAAATGAAGAAAAATAAATTAAAAAATGAAATATTCGCCAAAAATTGTTGATAATTCTAATGTCCGCATATTGATTTGAAATATTTCATTCGTACTAATGCTTCTTAGTGTAGATTATGAAAATCAATTAAATAAATTATTAAAGTATCAATTAAAAATTGTTTCAATTATAATCTATATCGAATTCAATGGTTATTGAGAAGATTTCGGAATAAATGTTAAATCAACAATTTTTAAAGAAATTCTCTGAAACTGCCTGTGATTATAATACGGAAAACTTCATAGGAACCTAGAAAACAATTTTGTAAAAATTGCTATCAAGTCATTGAGAAAAATATTTCGCCTATAATTTAGTTTAAAAATATGATTTATTAATAACAAAATAAATAAACCAATCAAGGTAGTACATTGAGTAAAATATAGTTGCCATTAATTTGTTTAATTAAATAATGTAAGTATCTCTATTCTTGGTGGTTCTCAGTATCTAAAGCATAAATTATAATTTCCGAGACGAACAAGTTTGTAAGTTTGAACGAATCGGCTAAATAACTTGTTCGCACGGTATAATATTTTTGAGCGAGATTTCGAAATCAGTTTTTTTCTGCTACGCATAAAGCAGTGGGCCGGTAACTATTATCATAGTATTTAAATCAATTGGAGTGGTCAAACACCCAAACAGGTCTTGCGAATATTTTGTATTAGAAGTTAGACAAAAAGATAATCGCACGATATTTGAAAAATAAATCGCGTGATGAACTTCAATAGTAGGAGTAGAATTCGGTACATTGACCGCCAATTAGAAGAATCTCGAAGGTATTATAATTGAATAATTATAAGAAGATAATAATATTGAAAAACATTCAGCAATAATCTGGAAAACATTAAAAGATACATTTTTTACTAAATTAAAGCTATTTTTAAATATAGGGACAAGCCGCTCAAGGAAAAAATTAATTTAAAAATAAATTTCACTGTTGAAAACGTTAATTTTAAAATGAAAACATTAAAAGAAAATTTAAAATGAAGAAGCTAATTAAAGGGTAATGTAAAGAAGAGACTTCACTGGGTTTCTAAGCAAATACCTTGCAAAGAAAGTGTTATATATTTCCGAATTCGTAAAGACGAATTGTAATCCCTTAGGTTTTTCTCGTCTTCTTTGCATGGTTTTTATAGATACTAACCATGCGTATCGGGATACTATTTATAAAAAGTAATAAAAATGTTTCAATAATTAAAAACTATGTAAAGAAGGTGTAACGAACAAAATAAAATGTATTTATAAACTTGCAGATAAAAAGAAAGAAATCATTATGTTAATTATATGCGTTATTCTCAGCGAGCACGTGATCGTTACACAATTCTGTCATTAATATTTAGGGACCTTAGGTGTCAGAAGTTGGTAAATAAATCATCGCTCATGTCAGTACTGCGTAGGCGAATTGTCCATCGCATAATCAGTTTAGCTCAGGTCGAGTTGACATTTTTTTTTAAATAGTCATAAGTATTGTTATTTACATCAATCGATGGAGAAGGAAAAACTCGCCTCATTGCCGTTCAAAACATTTACTGCTCTCTTTGTTGATTACTTAAAAAATAAAAATAATTTACCTATCTTTTTATTAGACCTATGATCATCTTCGTGCTTATCCTAGATACTATTCAAATATTTATAAGGTAAAATGGTGACTTTGCAACATCAAGTGAGTGAAAAAAATTGTGAGGTCACTCATCGGCCTCCTTTAAACATTTTCGAGTTTATTTCAACAATTGTGAAATGTTGAATTCGAATCGTTGAATTTCAGAGTCCAGCTAATAAGGTCGCAAAATCGAAAGCTAGAAGAAACTTCGATCGAACTGGAAAAGCCTGAACGAGCCAAGTACGATCGCCGATCGGTCTCGAGATGAGGTCTCAACTTATCAATGAAAGTTTTTTCCAACAGTTTGTTTCAATTTGTACCTCTAAGTGTGACTAGAAGTGTCGATGTCGTAATTTCAAAAGCCATTAATCGTCAAAGATAGAAGTTCATGATTCAAATCTATGGGGGTAAATGAAAAATATGCAAAAGTACTAAAAAACGAACAACATCAAGCGCAATCGCGTCGTTCGTGAAAAAAATATGTTCACTTTATATCTATTTATGTAAAAAATCGTATGGACTTCATCCATTTTTGAACCCATTAAACACTATTTTTGCAATGAAATTAAAAATTCTACGCGGAAAAAAATATATTTTTGTACAGATTAAAAGGTCAATCGTTAAGTTTTAAAACAAAGTAAAAAATACCATAAATACTTGATGGTCTTTTTTGAACTCGCTTTCCTTAGAACTACTAAAAATCGATTAAAACTTTATATTTATACAATATACAATAATACAATATTGAACAATTTGAAAAATAACAAGCTCATTTGAAATTTCGTATTATAAGTATGATGAAAACAGCCTTTTGTACTTTGATATTCTCTTATACGCGTTGTACAAGAAAAACTTTCTCGGTTACGGGTCTAAAAATAATAATTATCCGGTAATTACTTGTACAAGTCAATTTTTACGTTATAAAATAATTCTGGTACTTGAAAATTTCAACCCAAAAACACTTGAATGCGGTCGCTCGTTCTACCTTATCGACCAAGACAGCATCGAGTGATTCCAATTATTTATCTATCTATAATTTAAAAAAGTATGGTCATGTATATACTTTAAGATAATATTATAGTAATAATAATACTTCCAACAATTGTTTTTTCAAAACCATAAGAAATATTTTGGAAGCTCTAAAGGGTCATTCAGAATTGTACTAAATTTATTTCTTTAATGCTTTGAGCCAACTCTTTCGAATTTTTTTTTACTCATTGAAGCTGTATTTCATTTAAGTATGATTCAATAAAATATTTCCTATTTTTCTTTCAAGCACGTAAATGCAACTATCCAATTGTAATGTGATTTGCTAAGTTTTGCCGCCTCGCGGCTGAATCGCTGGTGTCGCCATATCGTCTGCATTCTTAACTTGACTGTGACACACGTGTTTTGAGTAAAACTTTCTCAAGACACCGTATTATTACATTTTCATTACTTATAAGTGACGTTTAAAATTAGTATAAATCAATTTTCGAAGTTAGATTGAAAAAAATCAAAATGGGAAAGGCTCGTTCAAGTGAGTAATCATTCACAAATAATAGAGTTAAATCATTGGTTTGTTCAATGTCTTCATTTTCACAATTTAAATTGTCCAAATATTGTAACTTGTTATAGAAAAACCAAATAAAGGAAACCACAGCAAACCAAAAAATGACAAAAAAAATCATTTGGATGAAAGTAGCATAAAGATAAAAAAAAACCCAAGAAGAAGTGACCCTAGTAAGTAGCAAGTTTATTGTGAATTGATTAATTAACCTAAATGTATTTCTTTGGGACTCAATATCTTTATTACTTCTTTCAGGAAAAAAACAAGGCATAATGATGGTGCCAAATTCTTGCCTGGACGGGGATAGTATTTTGGAAGCACCTATGGACATGTCTTCAATAGCAGGAAAAAGGTTAAAACATACTAAATCTTTCATGAAAGAATTTAAAAAAGTTCTTGAAGAAGCAGATGTAGTGTTAGAAGTAGTTGATGCTAGAGATCCTCTTGGAACTCGATGTTCCCAAGTGCAAGAAACAGTCGCACAAATGAATAAGCGACTTGTTCTCGTTATAAATAAAGCAGACTTAATTTCTCGTGAAAATTTAGCCAGCTGGTTGAAATATTTTAAAAGAAGTATTCCAGCTGTACCCTTCAAGAGTTCTACTCAGTGCCAGTCAAAAAAACTTGGTCGGAAAAAACTTAGTAATATGAATCAAGAGATTTTACAAAATAGCACTTGTTTTGGAGCAGAATTACTTATGCATTTACTTGGAAATTACTGTCGAAATGCTGGCAATACTAAAGGAAGTATTCATGTTGGTGTTGTTGGTTTGCCAAATGTTGGAAAATCTAGCGTGATTAATTCACTCAAAAGAAGTAAAGCTTGCTGTACTGGAAATACTCCTGGTAATATATTGTTATATTTTATTTGATTTGATTTTGAATTTTAATTATGTCTCACAGAATAATTTTAATAACACATATTTATTTTCAGGAGTTACAAAAGCAATGCAAATTGTTCAGCTTGATTCAAAAATAAAATTATTGGATTGTCCTGGAATAGTCTTTGAAAACAATGACCCCAATAATGCAAATGCGGCATTGAAAAATGCAGTAAAAATAGAAACTTTGGATGATCCAATTACCCCTGCTACTGTTGTATTACAAAAAGTACCCATGTCTCAATTGGCAGAACTATATAATATTAATGAATTCAAAAGCCCAGAAGAATTCTTTGCTAAAAAGGCTATGAAAATGGGTAAATTAAAGAAGGGCGGTATTCCTGATATAGAAACTGCAGCTCGCAGTATTCTGACCGATTGGAATGCAGGTAAAATCAAGTATTGTTCTATACCTCCTGAAGAAAAAGACTCTCAAGTATCAGCTTCAATTCTGACTACATCCAAAGAAGAGTTCAATATTGATATGTTTGAGGCTAGTGAAAAAATGGTGTTAGACAGCATATCGGGGACAGGCAGTAATGGAATGGATACATCATAGTTTAGTATCGCAATAAAAATTCCATTATTTTTGTATATAATCTTGTTTTAAGTGAAAACATTTTTGTAAATAAAATAATTTATTCAGTACTTGCTTAGTCAACACCCATATTAATTGCTGTTACATTAAACTAACTAATTTGCATCCTCTGCTTTGATATCCTCGAGTTTTCAAATTACATACATATGAACAATATTACTTTATGTAAAATGTTTGCAGAAAAATGTAAAACCTCTGCGATATTTGATTGGAATCTGTGGAAGAATGTAATCTATCGCTAAATTCATGACAACAATGAATGTCACTGAAGTTTTCAATCTTTACTTATTATTTTGATCCGTCCCGCCACCATCGCCAATGATGCGCGAACGAGTCGAGAGTCGAAAATTTGAGCGCGCGCAAACGATAGATCGCGGCGCAGCAACGACCATTGACTTGCTTCTATTGCAATCGCGGCCAAGTTCGAGTATTACCGACCGACACACAGACTGCAGGCGAGCTAATGTACTACTGCTAGACTTGCGCGATTTATCAGGTCGTCGAACGAAACTCGCTTGGGGCTATCGCGCGCTCAGGTGCTGTACATCGCCAGTGACAGAAGGTCCCTGGTACTTTTTTTCAACGAGCATAATCACGACGAGCTGCCCGCCGGCAGTACCGCCCATAACTCCTCGAAATGCAAGCCAACTTGGTGAATCTCATGGCCGTGTCTATGAGGGTAAGTACACTCGATCGCTGCACTCTGCTCTTTCTCGAATCTCAGAAACTTAGCCATGTCTGAGTGTCACTGGCTTTCGTTTAATTTCCCGTATGAGCCACGTCGCGCGTCATATCGTTAGTTAATGCAATATCAGCTCTCTCCATCTAATTTTTATAATGACATTGGGCTATGCTAATGTCATACAAATGAGCAATTGGAAAGAGATGTGTGTCATTCTGCAACTGGGCTCCCTTTGCTCGAGCATTGGTTATGTTATGTCACTTTTTTTGGAACATATACTTACCTACACAGAATAGGCGTCTGCTAATGTTCTCGCGTGACACAAGACCTTGACGATTTTATCTCGCTCTCTCATGCCTCACACTACGCTCAGTTGATATTTTTACCTATTTATCAGTTTTACCCATGTTGTCATTTTTCAAACAGCGTATATTAATATGTATTTACTTGAGCTGAATTTAAATGAACAAGTTTTTAAAACTCTTTCACAACTTGCACACAATGTGTACTGTCCCATATTGCTATGCAACAATTATCCTAATTTATCATAACAATAGATATTCCTGAAACATTTTTCCCTTGAGGTCAATGAATTACTTAATAAACCATCACCACTTGAGAATGTCTTTTTAAAGTATTTTTATTATTACAGCCAATATGTATGAAACGGGCTGCAAATCCCATTCTAGCAGCTATGCAGCAGCGGAGGTATGCTAGCACACTTGATGCTGACATTGTTGTGATTGGCTCTGGCCCTGGTGGCTATGTAGCCTCTATCAAAGCTGCTCAGTTGGGTATGAAAACAGTTTGTGTTGAGAAGGATCCAACTTTGGGAGGAACTTGTCTAAATGTAGGATGTATTCCATCAAAGTCCCTTTTAAACAACTCACATTATTATCATATGGCACACAGTGGAGATTTAGATGACAGAGGAATCAAAGGTATTTGAGTTGACTAAATTTTTAATTTATTATCATGCATCAAATTTTTATACTACTATAATATACTTAAAATTGTAGTTTCTGGAGTAACTCTTGACTTGCCCAAACTTATGCAACAAAAGACAAATGTCGTAAAAGCTCTGACTGGAGGAATTGCTGGATTATTCAAAAAGAATAAAATAGAATTAGTTACTGGTCATGGAAAAATTACTGGAAAAAATCAAGTCACAGCATTAGGTCCAGATGGTTCAACAGTAGCTACAATCAATACTAAAAACATTCTTATCGCTACTGGCAGTGAAGTTACACCATTTCAAGGAGTTCCAGTTGATGAGAAACAAATTGTTTCTTCTACTGGAGCACTTTCTCTTACAGAAGTTCCAAAGAAAATGATTGTCATTGGTGCTGGTGTGATTGGTTTGGAATTGGGATCTGTATGGCAAAGGTAAATGATACAATCCAATTTTTTGAATTCTATGCAAATTTATTTTTATCAAAATGTATTAATTCATGAATTTAAATATTTCAGGTTAGGCTCTGATGTTACGCTGGTTGAATTTATGCCTGCCATTGGTGGAGTGGGCATAGATGCCGAAGTAAGTAAAACTATGCAGAAAATCATGACCAAACAAGGTCTCAAATTCAAGTTGGGAACTAAAGTAACAGCAGCTGCTAAAACCAATGGCGATATTCAAGTAGCTCTTGAAGACGCTAAAGACCCTAGCAAGAAGGAAAATGTAAGCTGCAATGTTCTTTTAGTATGCATCGGTAGAAGACCATACACCCAAAATCTTGGTTTAGAAGAAATAGGAATCGAAAGGGACGAAAAAGGAAGAATACCAGTCAACAGCAGATTCCAAACTGTCATCCCAAGGTTTGTAGAATTTAGGCAAATCATACATATTAAATTCGACAAAGAAACTTTAGGATAATTATTTTACTCAGATCTTAAATTCTATTATAAACATACATTTTAATTTTAGTATCTATGCTATTGGAGATTGTATTCATGGACCTATGTTGGCACACAAAGCAGAAGATGAAGGTATCATAACTGTTGAAGGCATTGCAGGAGGTAATAAAAAATATTCTTCATGTTTCTATTAGACCTTATGCAAAATACAAAAATTCTAAAATATATATTTTAAAGGTGCTGTACATATTGACTACAACTGCGTACCAAGCGTAATTTACACCCACCCAGAAGTAGCTTGGGTTGGAAAATCAGAGGAAGATTTAAAGAAGGAAGGAATTGACTACAAAGTTGGCAAATTCCCCTTCATGGCCAATTCAAGAGCAAAGACGAATTTGGAAACTGACGGTTTCGCTAAGGTTTTAGCTGACAAAAACACTGATAAAATTCTTGGTGTCCATATGATTGGACCAGCCGCTGGCGAACTTATCAACGAGGCTGTTCTTGCTATGGAATATGGTGCAAGTGCTGAGGATGTCGCACGAGTTTGTCATGCTCACCCGGTAAGTTTTCATTCATTTACATTCAAACGTAAAAATTGAAATTATTTTCATAATAAACCGTTCAATACTAATAATGTTTTAAAAATTATACAGACTTGCGCTGAAGCATTGAGAGAAGCACACTTGTCGGCGTACTGCGGCAAACCAATTAATTTCTAAGATATTCCATCTCAACTTGTGAGCACGCCATAAATCTCAGGCTAGCGATGCGGCTTTGTTGTTTAGTTTGCATTGTGAAGCGCTGAAATTTGAGATTAACTAAGTTGAAGTTCAACCATCTATGTTGATCGCAGCTTCAGAAATTTACTACGAACGAGACTCAATGGGAAATCATCAAAACCAAACTAGATACTTTGTAAATAAGATATTTAAATCTATGACACACAACTTAAAGAACGCTTGTTTCTCAAACGGGTTTATTATTGTCAAATGAGCCTGACATTTTTTGAGAATAAATCGTTAGGTACCACGTCTTGAAGATGTGCGAACTGTAAAACGTTGAAATCAAGTTTCTTGTCGATCCTCTCCATAATGAAACTGATTCTCTAACATGGATAATTCATTGTTTTTAGTTTATGGCGTTCGATCTCGTTCGATATGCATTTTTAATTCAAATATCATTATTCAATGTCCATTATATTTGCTTTCGATTATTGTTACGCAAAAATTTAAAGCACTCATTTCAGTTTAAATTGAACAAAATAATGCTTTAATGTAAATGTTACTAAAAATAAAGTCATACATTCATGTAGAATCAAATTCATGTACTAGCATTAATTCACGCTGTGAGAGAAAATGGGCACTGTAATACAGAAGCACTGAAAAGTACTATGTAGATATTATCAAAGAAACTCACCGTTATAAAAATTTGTGTTTATGGTTAGAGCGAGTATCGATAGGTACTCATCTAGTAGGTAAAGAATAAATTTGTTAATTACACAAATATTCCATGTTGTTTGCATGATATTCCGAAATTACTATTTTCTTTCGTCCAAATTTTACTTTCGACTCAATTTATCGCAACGAGTTTTAAACCACGAAGTGTTCTCTATTGCAATAAATAATTTTATTTCTTTATCATTCCTCCGTAAGAGCGCATCCCTTATATTCATATATAATTTAAAAATTATGAATTATCTTTTGAACTTGAATCGCTGTTGAATCCTTTTTGAAATTTCTTTTAATATGATACGAATCTTTGCGCATGCTGGAGCTCACGTTCCAGCGCTATTAAATTATCAGAAAAATTATCGGGTGCTCCGAAATACACAGAGCGAGACCCAAAAGCATATACTTGCAAGTTCGATGCTTTTGCGTAGTTGGCAGGATCGCGCACATATACAGGCAGTTTATTAGCAATACATACACGATAGTTGTCTCTCTCTCTCTCTCTCTCTGTCTTTTTCTCCCCCTTCTGCGTAGCGCGCAGGCGCTCGCCGGTGGAGAGAAAGTCTGCACACTGTGCGAATACATTCAGCCAAGAACTAATGTGTATATACGTATACATATGCGAGCGGCAGCGGCGAGCAAAGGCCAGCCGAAGCGAAACCCGGCAGCCGAGCGAGCGAGCAGATCCCCGGCAAACAACGCCGGGACGACGCGTGTGTCGCGACTCGAGCTCTCGTGTCGTCGTCGCGTGCGCTCGACGAGAGACTCGGCCGCGTTTATATATACACGTTATTCGACGGCCAACAACAAAAAAAGACACGATCGAACGAAACAAATAGAAATTCAACAACACCGGCTGCTGCTCCATATTATTATAAATATTTACTGGAATTGCGCGCACGCACACACCGACACGCGATGCCTGCGTAATCGCGAGACGAGTTGTTAATTTCGCGCTGGGTCGTATACGTTTGGGAGCCAAGTAAATAGAGGCGATCAGCTTGAGAGAGGCTCGTTTGTGTATATCATAATAGCAGCATTACAACAAGTAGGAAATAATTTGTATACAGGAGATAGAGTCGAGAGATCGCCACAGGATGGTCTTATAGGGTGCAGTGCGCGCTTACGCCCGTGTTTTTCAAGTGCATTGGAATAAAGTAAACGAGTGTGCGTCGCGCAGTGTGCGTTCGTCTCCCGCCTATACGCATTAATTAAATGCGAATGAAGAAAAAAGTATAATTCCACGTGAATCGGCGCGCGTGTGCTTTATACTGGAAAATATAGTACATAATATAATACACGAGTGTAGATCGAGACGAGAGAAGAGTCGAGAGAAATTTCGCAGTGGTGCCTTGTGCCTGTGCTTCTCGGTTGCGTTTTCCTGACGGATTTATCATTTTTCGTGTACGGTGCTGCGTGTTTGATGAGCCGTGTGCGTTTTGTGCGTATACGATATCGGTGTGTATGTGCCCAGTGCGTTCGCGTACACGACGTATTCGTGCAGGCCGCTGCTGCTTGCGATGTATAAATAAATATCTAATAAGCAGCAGCAGCGAGCGAGCGGGAGTTCACTGTGCAAGTAGTGCGTCGCTGCGTGTGCTGGAGTCACACAGCCTGCGGAGTTGGAGCAGTTATATACGTATTAGACGCGCAGTCCAGCTTCTTTGCCGGCAATCAAAATGATGTGGACCACCACGAGAACGACCAAGTACGCCGTCGGTGAGTGTCGCGATGATATTTACACGAGTCAGGTTTGTCCTCCTGTATGGCCCGTTAGCGTCGAAAGCTCGCCCCATAGACTCGTCTCGAGCTCATGCTCTCTTTCGATAACAGTACGCCCATTGAAGGGCCGACTCCGTTTAATCCGCTGGCTTTGGCGTCGGGTAAGCTGCGACATTAAATCGCCAGCAACAGCTCTGGCCGCATTCGCTGCTGCCTGTACTCGAGAAATAGAGCCGGCCAATGAATCGTGTGCGAGAGCTTGCGACACGAGCTATCCCCGTGAATACGTCAAAGGCACGTCTCTGTGTGTCCAGTGGCCGCCGCCGCCGCTGCGCGTTTAGCAGCGTGTATTACGATGAAAAGCTCGTCGTGTCCGCAGAGCCGCCGCTGCGCAATATTATAATACACAGAGCGCCTCAAGAGAGCAGCGTCATTCATATACGCGAGCCGAGTATAAGCTGTATGTGTGTACGGCCGGGGCATTTGAATAGCTGGCGCGTCTCGCCATGTATTCGCTCTTTTTTTTAAATTATTTTTCGACAGGAACATCGAGCTGACCAAAAAAGCGTATGCGCGGCTGCTCGAGCTTTTTTCAAATCTTCTCCTCTCTCTCTCTTTCGAATGGGTAGCACGCGGCAGTCCAGCTCTCGGATGAACTCGTGTCGTCGCTCGTTATTTGCATTTAATTGGACAGGCTATGTGTGTTTAATCGGTCGGTCGGCAAAAAAGTTGCGCCGAGCAGTAGCGAGAGCCGCCTCGTTAATTCGCCATCCCGCTGCTCTCTGCTCTGCTCTGCTCCGCATCACCGAAGTAGGCCCATGGTTCGCACGAGATAAACCGCGACGACGACGACTGCCGTATATCCCATATGTAGCGGCGTTTTTGCAGCAGTAGCAGTTTCTCTCTAAGCCCACTGGCATTTAGTTCAGTCGGCCTGTCGAGACTCTTTGTTTTGTTTTTCTTATTCGCTGTCATTGTTGGCCGCAGCAGCAGCAGCAGCAGCAGTAGTGTATAACGCAGCTGACGAGCGAGAGAGCGCAGTGCGCTCAAACCACGTGCCACCGAGCAGCAGCAGCAGCGGCAGTGCAGCAGTGGTACATATAACGGTGCTCTGCAACAGCTCTGCCGATGATTATTTATTTCTTTGCGCCGATGCGTTTCCGCGAATACGAAATATTTATGTACATCTGTGCGGAGCTCGGCCGACTCTTCCGCGATAAAGTTCATACGAATACGTATAAAAGTCCCTCGCGACTGCAATTCATATCGATACGCGAGCCAACGGTCTACACATTTCTATGCGTTACGGGCGCGTTATCTCGGCTGAACTTTGGCGCGGATAACAATTGACTGGAGGGGCTCTCTCTCCTATACGTATGCTACGCTCTCACTCGTCGCCGTTGTCGGGGCACCGCTGCACACGGGGAGCATCGATCTGCAGCCGCGATACACAAAGCTCGGCGAGTCGGAGGATTCCTCGTCGCTCGCGCAACTTTGTGCACGTTCGCATCGTTGATTCCGAGGCTGCGATTATTTCGCTCGCGACGAGAGCGAGCGAGAGCGAGAAAGAGAGAAAGAGAGCGAGGAAAAAGTCGTGCTGCGGCGTGTGCAGGTGCGCTTGGAGGGAAAATCGATGCCGCTGCCTGCTCGCCTGCCAGCCGCAGCTCGGAAGGGCGTAGTAGCATTGTGTCGTAACGCCTATATAGTATACACCGCGGAGCGCCGGCAAGGTTACAGCTCGTTTGCCGTCCTGCGAGTTGTCCGCTGCTGCTATAAGCCGCGGCTTTAGCTTGCGGCATGACCCACCGGCGTCTATCTGTATATCGGAGGGCGCGCGCGTCCCTCGTGCTCCCGTACAAGTCAACGAGTCCGCCATGTATAATGCACGTAATAAATTCAGTCCGCCCACGCACTCGTCTGCTGCGCGAGATCAGTTTATGTACGCAGTCCGGCCCATTCATATGTATTCGGCATCGACCGTTGTATGCAGCGTCTTGACGACGAGCTTCGAGAGTCATGACGACAAACGTTTAGGTATACGCGTCGTATCCGAGGAGAGACTCTTCTTCTTCCCTGCGCTCGTTGCGATACGCGACTTTATTACATACTCCCCGCAATTGTTTTTAATTACTTGGCTGCGCACGAGTGTATAAGAGAGTAGTCAGTGGTGGCGATGGTAAGGCGAGCTCGTTTGCGCGTTTCGCTTTTGGAAGCCCTTGACGATTCCCTTTGCTCGGCTCCTTTCCCAGCGCAGCGCTTTCTCTGCTGCCACTGCTGCTCCTTCTCGTTGTGTATAGTCATTTCCTGCATAAAGATCGACGCCGTAGACATTTAACTTTGCCATGCACTGCAATGTTTGGGCTGTGTCTGTACGCGAAACTTGACTCTATTATCCGCAGCTTCGATATGTAATTGTGTGAGTAAAAAGCTCCAATTCGGTAGACGCTTTCGGAAGGAATGATGTTTTTTTTTCTCACAAAGATCAATAATTAGTATTCAGTTCACTGTATCGAAGTTGCCAATTCGTACTCGATGATTGACAAATCCAAATATTTGTTCCTTTGCGTATTCTCAGTCAGGCAGACACAGCAGCTTGAACTTTAACAGAAGTTTATTCTCACTCTTTGAGCCGCGAGACACTTGTATAAAAATGGCCAATTCGGTGGCAACTCTTGACTCCATTGTTGGCGATCGAGCCTACGCCAAAAGATGGTTCCTGCTGATTAAGCTCTCTCTCTCCGCTTTAATAGTCGCTCGTCGTCCCAACTCGCCCCTCGCTGTTATGGTCCGACTATATAATAGGTCGTGACTCGATGTCCATGCACGCGCGAAAGTATCGTTGAACTCGTATAATATGCACGTGTTCCTCTAAAGAGAGAAGAGAGCTGCACTATTTATATTATACGGGAGCACGTAACAGCCCTAAACGTGCATGCGGCTAAGTTGCTGATTACTTTGGACGTTGCCTTGTAAGATAAACTCAATTTATGTGCCACGCTGCAGCATCTTTACATTTTTTTTTTAAATACACTGCTATGTAAAAGCAAGCCTGTCGCAGCAAGCTTTCAAATTGATAAACAGTACAGAGTCGATGGACGCTCAAAACGAGAGGTATCGAGGGAACTAAATAATTTTTCACGTCTTTTCCAAGTCAAAGGACTCGTCGAGCGCTCTTGGTATTTCTCGAGCGAATCGCGCAAGCATTTAAATTTGATCCAAACGAGCTGCGAGTTGATTGTTGTCGTCCCCCCTTGACGAAAAGTGCATCTCCTCGTCTGTCAACGACTATATTACGCCTATACCTATATACTACTCATATAGTCATTGGACTCTGGCGCATTGTCGTCGTTCAAGAGATCCCATGCACGCACATACACGCGGCACAGTCACATATATCTGGATCGCAGGCAGCAGTACAACGGCAGCAGCAGCTCCCACAGTGTATATAGTACGCGAGTTTCTTTTTCGCTTCGACAATTGCTCCGCATTTATACGGCATACGTATATATATATTCTTTGAGAAAATTGAGCGATGCAGAAGGAGGCATATCGGTGTAATGCTTACGCGCGCGCGTCCTGTACGTGTATGTGTGCGCGCACAATGCGGAAACCGAGAAGCGCGTGAAACGGGAACGTCCAAGAGGCAGTTGCGAGAATTTCGTTTCGCTCGAGCAGCTGCTGTTGCAACTTCGGCAAAGGCTCGCGAGTCAATATATATATAGAACCAGTACTGGCTTGTAAAACAAACGAAATGCTTTTTCCACGCCGCGAGCGAGTTAACAGCACGTAGCTCTATGTTAGAATCTTACACGTTGTATATGCTCACTCGTATGTGCACGTGGGTAGCAAATACTGCAAGTCTGACGGGTCCAGCTCGATTCCGGAGTCGCGGCTGCGACCGACGATCGGTTCGATCTCGAGCCTCGACGACATTCTTTTCGTTACTCATTCCTAATGCGACTTTCTCGAGCTTCGGAAATTTCGCGCGGTCAGTTGCGGCGTGCTGGCTCGTCGAGCGATCGTAAACACAAACGAAAATAGCAATTTGTGGGGAATTTCTGAATTTCTTCCGCGCTGAAACACTCGAAAATAATCGACGGAAGAGCAGCGCGCGCCAAGCAACGGTCTACATTATACACGCTTTTGGACACGCTCGATCGATTGCATAAGGCCAAGAGCTTGGCGGTACTTTACACACGTTCATGGCCGCCGCAGCTTTTATCAGCTAAGCCAGTCACATAAGATTGCAGCGGCAGTAATAATAAATGGAATTCGCGCGCGTCAACGGATGTATTTATGCGCCAGCAGCAGCCTAACTTGCAACCCATGACTTGTGCTATTGAATTCGCTCTTTTGCCTCTTTACAATCTTCCGTTTTTGGCTTGCGTTTGTTGGTTCGGCATATAGTTGTTATTGTTTTTATTGTCATTTTTTTACGCGTCAACGCTGCAACGATAAAATTCATTCTTCATCGAGGAGCGTGCCTCGCGCTCCAAATGACATTAATTTCAAATTAAAATAACGAATAACGTCTGCAGCTAATAAAATTTCAAGCCATTTTAGGACGAAGAAACTTGTTTGGAATGAAACTTTATTATTTGTAAAAATGGATATTAATGGCACAACTAAAGTCATTAATAAAAATTGATACGCAAGATTCGATTCAAATTTGCTATAAAAAAGCTCGACTTTAATGCTTTCGTTCAATAACGAGAAGCTCGATGAAAACACGATGATTCGTCGACAATCGATTTCCAATTATATAACTTCAACGCCCAAGATGAATCGTTAAATTGTCGAATGCTAAAGAATCGCGGATGTTGTGACACGATGCCATTACATTCATCAGCTTTGCATTTACGCGTCCAGAAGAGGCAGGCAGGCGGTGGCTGCGCGGCGCATCGAGTACATATATCTCGAGTCGAAGCTTCAATACATCGGCTCAAAAGAAATGTAATATTGAAGTAACGCACCGAGGGCCATATAGCAACAGCTGCCTTACACCCTCGTCCTTGGCGCGCGAGCACTCGGCAGCACGCATTTTCATCTTGTCTCGCCGTAGCTGTGCCCCGCAATGTATATAATCTGCTCGATGCCACCCCTGCGCGCCGAACGCTACCGCCGTAAAAGTCCCGTACGCATACTATATAACCCAGACGTACGCATATACGAAGACGCAAATGGATCGAAATTTTCGAGCACGCCCGAGAGCTATATATCGCGTGCATGCGCTAAGCTCTTCTGCTCGCCTAATGAAAAGCTCTTTGCCTCCAGTAGAAATCGATTCGCGCGGGAACTTTTTGAGAAATGGACGCGCCGCGAGCGAGAGATAATATACGTATCGCGCGAGCGGCCACCGTGAACACAATTGCGCACCGCAATCGTGTCAGTAATAATCTCATTAAAATCGTCGCTACCGAGCTATATATTTGAGTATATACATACGATTACAAACAATCAGTGCGGTAATTAAGATAAGACCACGGACTCATTAGTATAACGATTGTGATCGCATCTCGAGTGCTCGCTCGAGACTTCTCCAACGAAATGGTAATTGAACTGATTGCTTTTGTACTTTGAGCTGAGATTCTTCGGAATAAAGCTTATCGCTCACAACTGCTTCACGGCTGATTTTCACCTTTTCGAAATATGTCGCAGCGCTGCTCCGACATCCGAGGAAGGAAAAAACATCTCCTCGAAATATGATTTTCACGGCCATGCGCGGCATTTATTTATTTTGAAATGGCTGCTGTTGCCGGTTTGCCATACGCGCGATAATGTCCAAACGAGCTTTGGCCGAGCGCACGAGCCAAAGCATACAGCGCGCGGGTAAATTACGAGCGCCTGAAAAAGCGGCGCTAAACACATACACACGCAGACGGCTCGACGTGCAACGCGTCACAACCGCAACTTGCTCTCGTGCATAAATATTTTGCCTCGCCGAGTAAAGTAAAAAAAGAAAAAAACAATAGGATGACACATGCGTGCAACGTTGCGTCTACGCTCGACATGTGTATATATACGCGTCGCTCGCCGCACACGCGTATCAAATACGCACGTATATGAAAACGTCATTTGCAATTCTAAGTTATTGTGTTATTTTCTCTACTACGTCGAGCGGCTCGTATACGTTCGTTTCGTACGGCGATGAAAACGTGCGATGTACGCCTTTATATTTTTATGAAACAGTCGCTAATGCCATGGTAAGACATTTGACCCATGCTTATTATTTTCAATTTTTAGGGTTCGTACACCACGCACAGCTGACTTGTTATTGTATACCCGAGAAAGTTGTTATTATTCAATTTTTCGCGTACGAAATGACGAAGAGGTAAATAACACGTCTCATTCAATTATAATGAGGCTGTATAATGTATCAAAGGGAGGATATTAAATGTGCGGGGCAATTTTATTGTTACTTTTACTGGCAGTTGTACGGTGTATCAGAATGAGCCATCAAGGGAGATTTCAATGACGAGTGACAAAGTATACAAACTAGCATATGATAAATGAATACATCGTAAAACGCAGCCACAATTACGTAACATCGCCAGATACTTGGAAAAATATTGACATTTCCATCTTATGGTTATCCATAAATTTTTTATTTGTTTTTTCGCCTTCTGGAAACACGATTGGAATCATAAAGAGCCGAGCCAATAGATATAGAATTGCTGAAAAAATGCGAAAATCAGCTCGTGAAAAGATGTCTCTGCTTCGGTGACTTTGACGACGTCGTCGTGCTTCGAGTTTCCCAGGATATCGAATCAATAAGTCTCTCCTTCGCAGGGGCTCTCGCGATACGGCTGCCGAACGTACTACGACGACGACGACGACGACGACGACGATGACAAAAGTCGGGGACGACGAGAGAAAGGCAAAGGGGAGAGAAAAGATGAGAAAGTTAGAGAGAGAGAGAAAAAGAGAGGATATATAGCATTTTCAGTGCGATGCGCGCGCGAACTTTAGGGTGCTGCTGCTGACTGCTCTTTGAATGTCAGTCGTTTCTGTGCTCTTTGTTAGAGGCATTAAATTGGCCACTGCTTTCTAGTTTCGATTCTGCTTTTTTCATTCGTTTTTTCTTCTCTCTCTCGCGAGCAGGTAAAAAAGGCTCGTGAATGAAGAATCGTGTCTCTGCGCTCGCCATATATCCTAAGGTTTTCTTCTAACTAAAAAGAATCGCGATGAAACGTTCTCGTTATAATCGAATCGCGTCCTCGCATGCATTATATCGAGCTGAATTTCGCCTAAATGAAAGCCCAAAGAGATGTGCGCGCGCGGAGCATTGTGTGCCGGCACACCGACGCTGACCCTTTTTTCGGCGTGAGCTGCTGCTGCTGCTGCCTGTATATAGCACGCGTAATTCTCTGGCACGACTGCGTTGGGGTGCGCCGCCGACGCTGCCACTCCCGCGCCGAGAACACAGCTATATAGCTAAACCCATTGGGAGCCCCATGCGAACCCACGCAATGATCACACACACACACGTATAGGCGCACACATACACGTACGAGGCGGCGCGGGGAAAAAGCTCAGAACTGACTCAGGAGCGTATAGAACACGTTAATGTGCGGTATTCTCTCTCGCTTCTCGACTACGAGGGGAAGTGCTTCACGAGATATACGCACACACTCGTTTACTACGAGCCGAACCCCAGAGTGCGTGGCGGCTGCATATTGTAGTGTATATATACTGGCCGAGCCTTATGCCATCGACCGAGTACACGAATCTTCAAAAAATTGACTATTTGCCGGCTGTTTTCCGGACTTTTTTCAAAGACCGACGCACGAATGACTGTAGTCATACAAACGAATTCAATGATTTTATCCGATCGTAACGCTGAAATTTAAATGACTGCGCGAGCTTTAATGATCGCCTAAAGTGAATTTAATGCTTGCCTATCGTTGAGAACGATATCGACATGTGCTCTCTGAAGCGTGTCATTAGTCATCGACGAGTCTTTGCGAGCATTAAATGACACGCGATGTCTGCTCTGAACTCGACGCTCCAACGACTCTTCAATCGATTTCGTACGTACTGCACTATGCGTGCACAGGCGAATGTAAACAAACTAGCCGAGTAGAAGACGATGAATGCCTCGATATCGCTCGGTAAAGGGGTAGCTATGAATACGCGTTGTACATGCGTGACGCCAGGGCCGAGACCACACGCGACGTATACGTATATAAAATATACGTGCGTAAGCGCAGTTGCCGCTGACATATCGATTTGAGCATTAGTTGAATCGACTCGACTCCACAATAGTATTCCAAGAGTCAAAAGTATTTGAATGATTCTATAAATTATCGAGAAAATTCGTGGCTGAAATGACGATTGAACTTTTGTGGTTACAAACACACGTAATCCAAGAACTATCGACATTTTGGAAAAAATTTCCCTGTCGTCATTTAGTTCTTAAACAAGAAAAATGTTTTCCTAAATATTATTATACTTATTCCACTTTCGATATTCATTCGATCAAAACTTATCTAATTTTTTTGAATTTTGGATTTGGTATAAGGAATATCCATTCAAGTCTCGAATTTTGTCGATAAATTGTAGAATTTCTCATAAGTTAAACGTATATATATCTGGACTGGGGCAGCCCTGCACACGTTACCCATTGCGAGGATAGTTTTCGTGTTTCGGCATATATTTTGGACGAGAGAGAGAATCGATTCTATTGAGAGCATCGGATTATTTACGAATTTAAATTGAAGCACGGAATAAATTTTCGAAACGACCTGCGTACGACGAAGTATTAATGGATCCGATTGAGAGTTTTTACGAGTCAAATAATGTGAGGGCTGGGAAATAACTGTTGGGAAAAGTAATCGACTTGAAAATTTTTGAGAGATTAATTATGTTTGCGATTTGCGCGCAATGAATGGATCGATGCATCATGTGCGAGACATTTGTACACGAGTAATATAAGC
Organism: Trichogramma evanescens; assembly: GCA_902732785.1. Lineage (NCBI taxonomy): Eukaryota > Metazoa > Arthropoda > Insecta > Hymenoptera > Trichogrammatidae > Trichogramma > Trichogramma evanescens. The sequence goes on along the minus strand of CACVKI010137386.1, from coordinate 117,315 downwards.
ACGACGAGGGTCACGAAGACGGTGTCGGAATGGAAAAGGATCGAAAGGCCGCGCGAAACGTTTCTTCGTCGACAGTTTATAGCTCCAGCTGTTTTTATTGATGAAAATTCCTCCGAGGCTGTTGCGTAGGCTACTTTCGGATTTCGAGCTTGTATACCATGTAAGACGTAGCGAGCTGCGATCGCTCGGGGGCAAAGAAGAAACGTCATAGCGCATTAAAGAGAGAGAGAGAGAGATCCGTAAAAGTAGCAGCGGCGGCGGCACGAGCTAGACGATCGAGTGGCCGACTAGACAGGTGTACACTCGGCTGACTGCAGTCACACACGACTCTCGCGACGTCGGAGTGAAAATCGTCTTGGCCGCGACTCGGTGCGTCGTCTCTCGCGCATCATAGATTCGACCGAGCGGAAAATCCTGTCTCGGTTCGGTCGCGCGGCGCGAAAAGTCCATGCGTACGCGATACGCGCGCATCGACCTGTACCGCTGCTGCAGCGAGTGCAAACGGTTAGCGCGCGTCTATTTATACCGTTAAAAGATAATGCTCTCGGACGTGCGTTTACAGCGAGTAAACGCTTACATGCTCTACGCTTTTTTATTCGCGTGACTACCTGTACGCAGGAGCTTTTATTCAAGCACTTTCACGACTGCTCGTCTAGATCACGATAAACGTCATCGCGTTTTGTATTCGTACTTGAAGTACTTGACAGTTGGATATCAACTCTTTTATAGAGATATTTAGGAAAATATTTCGATGCTTGGGTCGTTGGGCAGAGACTTCGAGCGAGCTCACAAGGACGTGCAAAAGCTGCACGCCAGAGTAGAGAAGAGATCGACACACGTGTTTTGAGTTTAGCGTGACAACATACACTATATAAAACACGCGGCTTAGCTAACGTCGAGGGAGGAGCAGACATGTGCACCGTTACGTGCACGCTATCTCGAATCGATGCTAATGTCTCCTTACAATTAGGCCTACGAATTAGTCGTACTGCAGTCGGGCGCGACGCTGCAGAGCTTTTACAGAGCTCTCGTCTCCAAGTTTTCGTCTCGCGTAATCCTATTTTATAACAACAGGAGCGCGACGCTCGTAAGCTGTCGCGCGCCGACGCGACGATGCAGTAATTCGCGCGCAAGTAGCAGCCCGAGTATAGTCGTCGCACATATTTAGAGTCTCTCGCTGCGGTGCGGTGGCGCGCACACACGCGCGCGCGGCAGGATGTCCGCATATTGTCGCGCGTTTCCGGTCTCCAGACACGTCGTGCGCGTACACACATACACATGCGCACGCAGTTCGTCGTCTCATTCTGACTGCGTATACACGAATGCAATACGCACAAACGTACATATACACGCGGGGCACGGAGCGATCGTAAAGTTGCTTGCGCAGCTGCCTGTATTATATACGTGCTCTTGTCTCGTTCTGCGCCTCGTATAGCTGCGGATTTCTTACGCGGCGCAGCAGCAGCCTCAATACGCGACTCGTGCGCTCTTTTTTCTTATATATTCTCTCTTTCGGAGCGACTCTCGCAGGCCTCAGCTGCTGCAGCTACTGTGTTATGCTCTCTGCGACCGCCACTACTTTTACACGCGCGTACATCTATATACGCACGACTTGGCTCGCGTACATCGCGCGCAGCTTTCTCTCGAGATATCTGCAGTCCGAGACTACTCGCTTTGTTTCGCGTTGACGCGCCTTTATACGCGCGATTCGCGATAGTAATGCCTCGACGTGCACGCAAATACACACACACACCTATGTGTGCACTCGCGATCCGCGTCCGCATAAATCTCGACTCGACGCGCGAATTGCTCGCAAGGTCCAATGTCGAGGCTCTGCGCTTCGTTAAACATTCAATATGTGACACTCATCGGCGCTCGTTTCTTTTTTCCATATACGTTGTATGGCTCCTTTGCAGCTTCTTGTCGCGTCGAGACAGACGTATTATTATGCGCTCTCTCTCTCGCGAGTGTCGCGCGTGCATCGTGAAATCGAGTGCACTGCTGCGCACTTTTACGCGACACAGAATTGCGATTGTGCATCGTGCGTATATGGATCTTGGTACTTAGGATAATGGCCATTGACACTCGATACTCGAGCGCGTTATGATCGATGTATTTTGACAGCTTTTTAACTCAAATTTTACTGCTCAATTAATAAGAATTGATCGGTGAAAACACAAGAGCTTCAACGAAATTATGCCTAATAATTGCTCCTCCGTGTATATCGTTGCAGCGACTTTCACGAGGATAGCGATGTAACTGAACGAGAGGGATCGTTTGACGTAACTTCAATTTATTACAATTCCCGTCCCCGGAAACGCCAATAGGTTCATTATTTTGCATGTGCGGGCGAGATATATTACGCTTCGTACTCGCTATTGTAGTGCGGTCCCTCTTCCAGAGTCAGAGCTCTCAAGCCGATCTAGCCACCTAATAAAATAATACAAGTTTCATTTCTGTGCTAATCGATGGTACTTGCGGCTTTTGTCTACATAATGCACGTTTTCTTTCTTTTGCAGCCATCTACAACTGGCGGGGCGACACGCGCTACGGACTGCCTCTCGAAATCGGAGAGACCGTCCAGATCCTCGAAGAATGCGCAGGTAAGCCACACAACGCACCGAAATGATCGTCCATTGAACTTTTACCGAAAATAGCTCCTTCATTTTTTCTCCCCGTCTCTCGCTTCGTTCGCAGCTTTGATCGGTTGGCTATTTATTATAAATGCGGTCGACGACGAACGTAGCGAGAGTCGTGAAACTTTACCAGCTGCGTGTAAATTTTCAATTGAACAAGTAATAAACGAGAGCAACGATTCGAGCGAATATGTATTTTTTTATCTACAGGCTGGTACAGAGGCTTCTCGATAAAAAATCGCGCCATCAAGGGAATATTTCCGAGCACCTACGTTCACCTCAAATCCTGCAAAATCGAGAACGAGGGACTCTTCGAATCAGTCATTCCGCTCGAGGATCCGGTCGTTCGAGAGGTCAGCTTGGTTCTACGGGAATGGGGCATTATATGGAAGAGGCTATACGTGGTTTGTATACATTCATGACAGTACACTGTATAATGTACCCGTACTCTATGCTCGTCGCTCGCATCTTCGATACTCCTTTGACACTGACGATCGTTGAAAATGTCTTTGCACTTTTTAATCAATGCTCCTTTATGTATGCGAATTGAATTCAATTAATCAATCAGACGAGAACGAGATCCGCACAATAGTGCGCACGATTATGGCCCACACGACTACGATACTACTTGCTTTTGTGTTGTTTTCTACAGGAAAGAAACGATTACAAATTCAATGCGGTAATGAAAGTAATGTGTGAACTGCTGAATTGGAGGAGGCAGCTGCTGTCCGGCACCCTCACCACCGAAGAAACGCGCACACTCAAATTACACATTATTGGCAAAATCGATTGGGGAAATCGGTAAGTGTCTTTTCTCTAAACACTCTGGTACTATATATTTTTGCATCGAATTCGCTCCTGTTAATTAGAGCTACCAGTGATGGCGAGCTATGAAAATCAAAGTACAGTCAATTTACGGGCTAATATATACATTGAAAAAAAAGAGCCATGTATTTTTTAAATTTACTTTATTTTGTTTTCACTGTTAAATTTACATTCACTTTCATACACTTGACAATTTGCACACGATTAGCAGTCTTTTATTACTTGGTATCGTGATGCATACATACGTTACAAAATGAATGGCCATTCATTTAGTTTCTTCCCTTCTTTTTTATAAATCGTATAATTTTTTTTATAATATTATCATAAACCCTACTGGAGGCACATCGTGAAAAAATACAAATATTTATATCTAAGTTTTTTGTCATTTTGATAAATCCTATACCAAATCTCTTTATCGCATTTCACTTTTTCACTTTCCTCACAAGGTTCACAATTACTTTCTCACTCCATATTAATAGACTATGGTCTATTAATATTTCTTATTAAACTATGTACCTATAATTATATGGAGTAATTGAACTCAGTGAATTATTATGAGTAGCAGCATTAATTTCTTTTAAGCTTTAAATAAGCATAATTGAATCTTATGGTTTTTTCAATAATGCTTAATTCTTTCATTTTTCATCTTATATGCGGTATTTTTTAAGTCAACTAACATGATTGACTCAGAAATACAACAACTGCTCAAATTTGTTTTAATGCGACGCAATGGTCAAACGTGACCAAGTTTATAAATACTTTTTGATTTAAAAAGGCACTTAATATGAATTTTTAATTTATACAAAAATGATGAACTATAATTTAAATACACGTTTTATATGTGCTTAAATATTGTAAGCACATGGAATTGTTAAGAAAAAAAAAACAATTATCTTATTTTATTGGAATTTGACATCAATCATAAGATGAGTTTCTAGAATAATAAATTATGTAAAACGAACAATTAAGATACTACGATCAACTCGAAAGTAATGAAGTATTTTTTTTATGATTACGATGATAGGGCTGAAAAATTGTCATGTACAACTCTTTAATCGTATTCGTTAAAGTAGAAAATTATAAAGATGATTTTTTTTAAAATGAACAATTTTGTTCTATGAGACAAATAAGTGTGAAAGACATGCCATAAAATCATTACATCATTATTAATAAGATTGGTCAAATGTCATATTCAGTCTTACAGTATACGTATTTTTACTTACGTATTTGCAGTAAGAAGAGTTTGACTCATTTCAATCTTATTGTAATGAGTAAACTGTATAAAATTTAATTAAATTTTTCAGTAACATTTGTTACTTCTCTTAAATGTACTATTGCAATTATTCGGTTTATCACTATAAATAACAAATGACTTTCAATTGCCTTGCTCGTATTAATGAAGTCAGTACTAGCGATTAATAGAATAATTCATAAAGTCAAATATATCTTATTTTTTTTAAATAAAACATGAATTTTCAATGGCTAGTAAGATTGCTTGGTAATATACGAAGCTTTGTACGTTTGTACAAAAATTGCCGACTTCAGCAGATTATAATTATTTTGATCAGGCAGTAAGTCAATGAAGAACGCTTAATAATTTACATGCAGCTGTGAAATATCGCGCGTACTTTTTCATTATCTGTAGTACCTCATAATTTTGGTAAAAATATATCTATATTTTACACATTTCTTTTCATGAATTAACCACGACCTCTACGTGATATGAACTATTGAAAATCCTACGTACTAATAAATGCTACTTATAACAATAGATACAATTATCGATAACGTAAAAAACATGTTTTAATAATTTTATTTTTGAAGTTTCGTGATGTCATAAGTCATTTGTGAAGCAAAAGCTGATCATATACGCGTTAACATTTCAACACTCGAATTAGTGCTGTCAAACGTGATCCATTTGAAATACTGCCTGCTTAGAGCGAAAGCAGAATCAAAATAAAATAATAAATGAAAAAAAAAACAATCAATGCAGAAATGAAATAGTTATAGTAATGATAATCGTAATAATTTAAATAATATTAACATAATATATTATGCGAAGATCTCGCGGCATTATGACAACGTCGACGGGGATTTACTCCTTCAAACGAAAATATCAAAGTTTACAGGGGCGGATTAGGGAAAAATTTATCGTTCGGTGGCTAATCAACCTAACGATGAGTTTTTCATACACACAACCTTATACATACGCTCTCACAGCCCATCGCTTCTCCCGCACGAGCGCACATTTTCATTTGTCTCGTGGAAATAGCCGCTTTGATCGTTCGTTGACGAGGTTTTGTTATCTTCTTAATGCTACAGTATCAAAATTGGCCCCTCATATTGTCGTTTTCCATGCTATATCACAATTTTCATATTTGTCTCGAAAGATTCTGGTGATAGTGAAAAACCAGCGTCAAAGTAAGAGTAGAACTTAATTCTACATGTCAGCGTCCTTGCTGAATTCGTCTTTGCCGAATGTTTTTTCAATTGCTGGGTATATGGGATTCATTTCGAGTGTGCTAGGCGCTGATGGCAAGTTTGATGATGGTGAAGCTCCACTCGAGCCCATATGTAATCTGCGGCAAAGCTCCTCGAGGACTTCGTTGAACATCATCATGTTCAAGTTTTGACCAAGCAAGTGAATCATGAGGAAATCACCGACCTGAAAAGTACGGAAAAAATTGCAATGAAAAAAATGAAGCAATGTGTGAATAATGGCAAGTGGCAAATTGAATAGCCAAAACAAATAATTACCTGAGTTTTGCGGATAAGGGCGCTGACGGCATTCTGGGAATGGAACTTGAATCTCCTCTTCAAGATGTACTCCCGAGTGCTGGGCAACAGAATAAGGGCAAAGCTGTAAACAATGGCCACGGCAGACATGCAAGCCAGGATGATGAACCAGAACCAGAGGAAGACGTAGATCTTCTCGTTGAGGATGTTGAGAGCGAGAACGCAGAGGGCGTCGTGCGTCTGAATCGTACCGGAAGCACCATACTTGTGGAAGGTACATTTGGTGACTCGTGGAAAGACCTCGATCATAGGATCTCTGCGGAACTCTTGATCCATTGCACTGAATTTGAGCACTTCCCAGCCGTACTGCAAGAAGGCTCCACCGAGGAATTTGTCAACCATAAATATGTTGACAATCTAAAGGAGATAGAAAATTGTCTGTCGTTAGATGAAAGTCAAACGAAATGACATAATGCAGAGATAAAAAGAATTAGCTTTCGTTTTTACATAGTTCCCGCGGATGTCACCGGAAATCCGGCGGATGCGCAACACCCGCGTCTAGTGTATACCCGGAAAAGCAGCGAGACCATAATATTATCGTCCCAAGTGCAAGGCTCGTACGAGCGAGGGACAGCCACTAAAAGGATACGAAAGCTTCACTCACCGTATTGACGAAGTTGAGAATCTCGGTGAGGAAGTAGATGGTGGCGTACATGTTGTGCATGTGCATGGTGTCGGTGAGGTACTGGACGAGTCGCTGCAAGCGCGCCTGGCGCTCAGCCCGGGTGTCCATGATGGCGCCGCGCATACCGTCGGAGATGCTGCGCATCGTGCCGTTCTCCCACTGCTTCCAGATCCAGTGGGGCGCGTAGAACATGACGCCCTGGAAGAAGAGCATGAACGGCACCCACTGGTAGTACGAGTGGTACTTCTTCTCGCCGTTGTTCTCGTTGCCGATGGCGGGATGCGGCACCTGGACGCCCACCTGCTTGAACTGGTCGGTCGGCATCGTGAACGTGTACGTGATCCAGCAGTAGGTGTTGATCACGTGGCCGGGAACGCCATTGTCCGTTATGCAGTTGATCGGGTCGCCTGTTAATAATAATAACGAGACCATGACTACGTCGGATACCGCAGGCAGGAATTCGAGTCATGCGCGATGCTCGCGAGCGAGCTTCCAAGAATCAGCGCGACTGTATTATTATTGCTGCCTATCGAAGGCTCGCGCGACTCGACGATTGATCAAACATCGATCAAAAGTTCCGAGCGAGCTATATAGTATCAAGCTTGCGGAATATTTATCGGCTCGATAATCGTTCGCTTAGTCGGCAAAAACTGCAGCGCGCGATTCGCGAGTTATTACACTCGGCGCGCGCACGGGTAATTGAAGGACGCGATCGCGTGGCTCTCTCGCCTCGCCGCTGCAAACTCGTTGAAATTCAAGTAGTAATACGACGATCGCGTCTACGAAAGTGCTTGCAACTGCACAAGTGGTTGATTTCGAGCGACGAATTCATTTCGATGAAAAATAAGCACGCGGGAGAGAGTTCAACGATATGGGTAGAGTGACGCACGAGTATATAGTTTTTGATGAGAAGAAAGAAAAAAAAAACACTTACCTATCAAATTGTTGGCCGTAACAATGATGCAGCAGGCGAAGAGTATGGCTGAGGTGATTCTGTAATGTGCCCGGAAGACCATGTTATCGATGATGGCTTTGTCGATCAGGTACCGAACCTTCACGAAGCCGGTCACAGCCGACACCAAACCAAAGATCGCCATTGTTGATTTCTTTTAAATCTGGAAAAACCAAAAAATGAATTTAGTCATCGCATCGTTCACACTTGTAATTGCCTGCATATATGCAGTACACGTGATAAATGCGCGACAATGTCTGTATGTGTGTATGTGAGTGTATTGTAGTATATACAGGATTCAAGGCATTCACTTTTCATACAGATCGCGATTAGAAAAATCTGCATATTTTGTGCGTTACACGATCCGCCGAGCGTGCGCGCAAAATTCCCATAGGCTATATTATGCGCGATTGCGAAATCCACAGGCGACTGTCAAGTTCTTCGTGTGCCTCTCTCTCTCTCTCTCTTTCTGTATTCATTATGTACAATAATAATATCGATGCAGCGCGCGTAATTATCCATTTGCGATTATTTAAAAGCGCTCGTAATAATAGTTCGTAGACGTGTGCACGCGCTATATGTACGCAATCGCCCTCGTCGATCGAGGATCGAGTATGTACGTACGTATACGCGCGAAACTAGTTATTCCACGATTAAACTGGGACAAATAGTCGCACAGTCAATAAACAAACTTTGAACGCGCCGCATCGTTAAGTAGGCGTGTTAAGTAGTGGCGATTTTAAAATCCGATAAATGCTGACGAGGCATGAGCGCGCGGAGAAGGTCTCTGGACTGCGCGCGTTGGATCATCGTCGCGAATACAAAGAGCTTAATATCACGGGGGAAGGTTTACATCGAGAAAAATTACATGCGCACTTGGAAAATCGGAGTACAAAGCACAAACGGAGACAGCGAAAGGTCGGTCTCGAGCGCAGCTGTATGACATGGACTGGAACGACGTCAGCTCATGTTATCGAGTCAGCTGCCGGCAGTGTCAGGAACATTCGAGGCACGGCAGCTTACACTTTAGGCCGAAAACAAAGTCTCGAACGGGAGCACTAAAAAGCACGAGTTTACACACACACTCACCGAGCATAAGCACACAAGCGCACAGAGCAAAGGAGAGTATATCCCAGAAGATATAAGATAAACAGACGTACGCAGATCGAGTCGGAGGGCAGCTAGTTTTCTGTGTATAAAAAGCGGGCGTGAACACGACGCGTTGTCGAGTGTCGGGCAGAAACTGTCGCTACGCCGCACGAACCGGCCTACGAGGCCGCCTGCGTGCTGTGGTGCTTGCTGTGTGTATGTATACATGCGTATATCGCAGGTCCATCCGCGCGCGCGAGAGACCCAAGCGTTAAGCGACGTACAGCGCTTCGTTTCCGGCCTTCAATGCGTCATCGTGTACGCGGCACATGTGCTGCTGCTGCTGCGACTTTCTTTTTCTCTCTCTCTCTCTCTCTTCTCTCATTGTTTGCTATTCAAAACGTACGAATGACAAAACGAGAGCGTCTATATACAACGTTTATACTAGAAGTATATACATAAATATAGTAGCACAACATCGAGTCGCGCGAGTACTAGTTCAACGTATTATAGTAACAGCGGCGGCACACACGTGTGTGGGTGCGGAGACGGTCGCGTAAAATCGGAGAAGCGTTGAGTGACTGAGACACAACGTCAACAAAGATCGGCGAACCGTATCGGTGTGGCTCGCGCCGACAAAAGAGCTGATCTTTCGGCTCGGGCTTCGTTCTCGCACGCGTTCGCCGGAGCACGCGATGAATACTATAAGTCACGCTCCAAAAACATCGGTAATTTTTTATCGATATACAGCGGCGCGAGGGAGTCTGCATAGTATAGCTAAAAGTCGTCTCTCTCTTTTTTTTACTCCAAAACATCCGAGTGCAGATTTCGGTGGTTCTTGTGAGAGCGTCGAGACGATCGCGTCGGCCATATAACTCGACGCTCGACGTTCCAACAAGAGCCCCAAACGAAATGGCACTTAAGCGTTTCGTCGCCGCGTTAAACGATAAGACCCTGAAGTGTATAGGAGTTAAAGTACGGAGAGTCTGCAGTGCCGAGAGTATATAGTAGTAGCTCGCGCCTCGTCGGATCGTCCGACAACTCGGAGCAATGCGCGCGCTCGCCTGCCCCGTCTCTGCATGTTTGCAACTGCATATAGCTTCTGCTGCTGCTGTGCACGAGGCATATACTACTACTACATGGCGAATAGAGAGAGAGTAGCCCGAGAGAGCGTCGTACGAGCGACGACTTGATTAATTGAAGTGGCTGCGCGCAGAGAAGAAGCGGGGTCAAACTCCACAACGCGAGATGCTACTGCTGCTGCTTCGTAGCCATTGTCCCCGTTACATTGCGTAGATTTCTCTTTCTGCAAACTGCGCACAGCACGCCAAGTTATTTTTTCATCGGAAAGGGATTTTTCTTTTATTTTACCCGCCGCTCACGCGACTCGCTGACGTTTCTGTCAGTTCGCCGAATATGCGTTTCGGCGTATACAAAGAGCATAAAAAAAAGGAAGCCCCTACTCGCGTCGAGAGATCGAGATGCCCGCTATAACTAATATAACTAATATATTCATGGTTTGCAACGTTACAGCGATCTCGCGACTATATTGGCGCCGCGCGTCGACGAGACACGCATAGCGCACGAAGCTCCGTTCTCCTCCGTTTCCACGATCATCATCGCGGCTCCAACTGGTTTTATATACAAATCGAATGCCACAAGTTTGATATTGCCGTTATACATCCCGAGCGAGGTTTCTCGCGCGCAGCAGAGCTCCGACCATATACATAATACAGAGTCGCGCGCGCGTCGATGTATTATATACGAGACATGTACGTACGAGGACGCGCCTCTCGTGCTTTGCTACGATATTATATTGACGATGATTTCTACGAGCTCTCTCTCTCTCTCTCGTATTTGCGTGCCACCAACACATACATGTATACGCGCACACATGGGCGCACGCTCGTAGCTGAGTGTCGCGTTACTTTTTCAGGCCGATCAATCCTGCGGCTACTAACAATACTGGCGAGCTGCCTTGCGTCGACTCTCGAGCATTTCATCAATTACTGCACGCACTTGTTGTTTTCGCTCCCATTATTCGTGCTTAAATTTCAATTCGTTATAGTTCGCTCGAGAGTATTTGTGACACAACAAGATATTATATGAGAAAAACGAGCCTCGACTCGCTCCGTTTTTTATCATATTAGTCGTACGTGTATACATTTTTGTACTGGCTCAATTCTCTCTCTCTCTCTCTCACTCACTCTTGCTTTCATGAATAATTCAACGTCTCAGCTTTACGAGGTGATTTTTTCCTCGCGCAGGTGAGATTCGTGGCGTATACGTGCGAGACTGCACACATACACACACGTGCCAACGCTGTACATATAATATTAAGAGTGTGCGCTGCAATGCTTCTCCTCGTGTTGCTTCAACTTGTGCTGCTTGCATATCTGCAGCGGCTGCATCTTATAAACGGATAGTTTACAGTTACCACGTGGCACACCTTCGTTTGCGCAAAGCATCAAATTTTCACGTATATTTTAGGTACATGCGAGTGTGTGTACGATGCCATACTCGGCCGCTCGCTACAAGAAAACATGGAGGCTCGTAGCACGCTTTGATGGATACTCCTCAAAGTCTTTTCATACCCTCCATGTTGCCAGCGGCAAAGTATCGAGCTTGAATTTTGGGGCTAATCCCGATCTCGAGTTGCCGCGATGAATCACGCTTCTGTCATAGCGAGTCATGCGCGCGTTACAAAGATTTACCTGTTAAACGATGCAACAGAAAAGTGACTAAGTTCGGGTACAAAGCAACAATGCAGCCCGCAAGGAAGCATCCTTCGACTGATGCAATTATTCCAAGAATCCGAGCGTTTGATCGATTGCGCAAATAAGCGTGCGCGTCTCGATGCGATGATGATGCTGCGGAACGGTATGCGCGTAACAGTCGCGCGGCGCGTTTAAGAGGAACAATTGCTCGCGTCTAAAGCTATCGCCCGTTCAATTTCAAAGCCAAGCGAGCTAATGAAGATACGCTCGGGCTGCAGCGAGCTCGGAAGCCCACAAATCTCTCGTGAAAACGAGGGGAAGAGCTCTGTGCAACGCAGTCGACGGTCGAGGGAGCCCAAGCGTATGCCTGTACTCTACCTTCTCGCTTGACAGCCACGGCGGCGGCGGCGTGCACTTTTCAAGGTCGAAGAGCCGGAGCAGCATCGCTGCAGTCGTGCCTGCCTGCCTGCGTGTACGTGCAGTATACCTTGCAAACCGCACGCACGTGCACACGCGTTGCGCGAGGGCAAAATATTTTTCGAGGACCACACCTAATTATACACGGACGCGCAGGCATGCGGGGGAATAGCCTTATTTTCGAGTCAGACGAAACAAATAAATAACAGCACGTATACGCGCAGGCTCAAAACTTTGAATTTTGTCTATGAGTGTAGAATTTATTATACTCTCTTATTCAAATTTTTGATAAATTTGAATAAGCTCGATCAGGTTCATTTTCTCACACAAAAATGAAGAGTAACCGTTATTCATTTCATCATAGCAAATATATTCCAATGAAGAATTGAGTGAAGAAACATTTATCTATAGTGGATAGAAAGTTGGCAGTTTCCAAATTTCAGTACAATAGAATTCACGAAATAAAGTTCTCGAGATCGCGGGTGTAGAAACCATTACGTATACATTTTAATCTAATTGGCGCTACTAAGAAGATTTTGTATTTACTTTACAGTTTTTTATATATACACCAAGAAAAATAAATAGACCACTGTTATTGCTTTCTCGGGAAAGATAGTTCAGAGGTGTTATAAATAAGAAGCAAGATAAGTTATTCAAATATTCTCACTTATTCATGCTTATAAAATCAACTTTCAACTATCGCAAGCGTCGATACTCGCGTATAGATAAAACTGGAGTCGAATTTATTCAAAAAGCGTACAGAAACTCGGTTTTTTGTAATATCATTCGAGATGCGAGGGAAGTTTGTGCGCTATAAATACATATTCTCCTGCTGCTTCTGCTGTCAGGGAACATGCAAACACGATACGTTATTATCGCAGCTGCACACGCGCAGGGATATGAAAATCCGTCCGCGATGGAAATTCATTTCCACGCAGACTGAAAGCTGATCTTCGTGGCATTGAGAACGATTATTTTCAACTTTGCAATTACGCGCGCGCGCAAGAACGAGTGTATGTATATGGATGCGTGCGTATACGTATGATTTTCTACCGACGACAACTCGAGAGAGAGAGAGAGCCTCGACTCGGACTGCCACTGCGCGAAGCACGATGACCTACTAAAAAGTGGTTTATGGAAACTGAAGCCATCCCGAGGCAACGGCAGCCAGCCATCGATAAAACATTGAATTTCAAAAACGAACCGCCGCGTATAATAGAGAAACGTTTCGAGCGTTGAATCACTGAAAATAAACGAGAAAATGCCATCGGAACGATGCAATGCACGGCTTTAGATTTATATACATCGGCTGCATCTCAATGCAGACTTTACAATGAAAAATTACGTAATTGAAGAGAGAAAGAGAGAGAGAGAGAGAAAAAAACTCTTGATGCTAGTGCCGCAGAAGAAGCAGTTGCAAGTAGTAACTATGTCAACGCGCCGAACGCAGCAGCAGCAAGTACGCGCGATGTGCAAGTTGATATATCGTACGCGCTTGTGCGTTATAAAAGCAACGATCAGCTCTCTATTACCGAGCCGATCCTCGCGTATACATGTCTCGCGATCGCAGCAGAGCAGCACATATAGCCATCGTTTTATTTATACGGGCCGTTTCGAAGAAAACTCGACGTAGCGGAAAGATAATGGGCTTTGGAAGTGTCTCGAGATGCTACGGGAGGCGAGATAAGGAGGTGTCTCGCTCGCCGCTGTTGTTTTATCGGGGAGCCCTTTTTCTTTTTTTTTTTTCACTTTTTCCTCGCTTTTTCGTCAGAAGCACGACACTATCGTTAGATTTTCCCCATTATAAGCGGATATCGGCGCCACGCTTCGCCACTCTCCGAAAATATATATTAGAGAGTCACTTGGAACGAAGCAGATGCCTCTAATCGATGTACTTATCGCTTTTTACGGAGAAGACTCCGAAAAAGCGTTCGGCAATCATCCGGGCCTGATGCAAGGTATAATGTAGTATCGCATTATTATTGTGTACATTAATCACACTCGACTATAGCCATTAAAAAGTTCGTCTTCCTTTGTCCGGCGGTTTATTTTTATTCGGCATCACCAGCATATATTTCGGCTGTATAATAGGCGAAGGGTCCCAACGCCGATCCGCGAATAGAACACACACGGCGATGATCGTATAATAAATAGGTACATGTCGAATAAACACGTGTCCGATCGTGCGTGTCACTCCGCGGTGTCATTCACCGAATAGCAAACAAGGCGGGCTTCGTTATCGAACTTTCGTCTGTTATTGCTTTCGTCTTTATTATATTATATATAAAAACGCGGTACATTATAGTCTAGTCAGCTGGCGTCGAATAGATCCGTGTGGATTATAGGAACGAGCTCCAAACTGTACGTGGGTATTCCGTGCACTATATTACATATTAATACGGCTTTGTCCCGCAGCAGCTGAGAGCGGGATGACGAGAGAGATGATTTTGCCCTTCGAGCTGCGAGCGGAAACTATCGCGTTTCGTGCGTTCGCCAGTGATTATTCAATCATAATGCAAACGATGACGAGGATATATAATAAAGTCCGTCGCGTTACGTACGGTCCGCGTAAGCACGTATCGGGATTAGAAGCGTCTGCACGGCGCGTGGAGCAGCATCGATCGCCGAGAGGGTATTTAGTGATCCACTGGGACCGAGTATCGCTGCGTAAGGCCGCCTCGCTCGCTGCTTTTTTCGTGTATAATAATCAAGATGAATGTATACGGGCAAACTCGCTCTTATCGAACGCCTCCGAATCTCATCTGGGAATCGAGACGACGCGAACTCCTTGTATATAATATGCCCAGTGCTGTGCACTGGCCGCGAGCTTCTCCGGCTACGTATTACAAGTATGCCGTGCGCAACGCGATGGGCGCGACTGAATAATTGTCTCGATAATTGAAGGCTATCGAATCGGCGGCGAGCAGCAACCGATTCTCGGCTGCTGCTTTTATTATTAAGTAGTGCACGAGAGAAGAAAGAGAGAGAGAGAGTTAGTCGGCCAATTGAAATTCGTCGATTCCTCGAACTATTTTATAGACTTGAATGACGATCATTGAGAAGGACAAATTTGAGAAAGTATAACTGCTCCTGCGCTCGGCGTGCATCTGACCAATGATCGGTATAAAGACGGCGCGCGGGCGTAGGCGTACGCTCGAGTCCGTTGCTCCGCGGCGCGCACGTAGGCACTCTCCCAGGCAATTTTCCTATCGGGACGCTCTTTTTTCTCTCTCTCTCGCTCGCTCACTCCTCCCTCTGCACTGTTTACCATCGCTGCGGCTGGATTTACCTTGCAGTGGGCGAGTGTGTACGTGTGTGTGAGCGAGAACGAGAGAGAGAGAGAGAATGAGAAAGAGAAAGAGCACGCGGGTTCATGCTCTGCTGCGAGCTTTGCTTCATTCTCTCTCTCTCCTTTGCAGTTCTCTGTGTGTGTGTGCATGCGCTGTCGCGCCCTGCGGGCTACGATCGGACCGTGAGAAAACGAGAACGCGGCGCGCGAGCCAGGGCCTCCGCTTCAGAAATTATCATCGGCCGCGTTGGACCCGCACCACCGCTCCACGACGATGCCACGCGCATCGCTGAATTTAAACGCATGCATGCACTCGCGATGCCGTGTATATATAATACGATATAAGCCAACGTACGCACACGAGTCGACTTGACCGCGAGGTCGACGTACTATATCCTGCGGAGCGCGCGAGTCCTTCCTTCTCGTTAAGAGACCGGATGCGCGAGTCGATGACTCCGCGATCGATATAAGAAACTCGCGGCACAGCATTGTGCAGGATATATGTTATAATCGGAGTCGATTCGAGTCTGTGTCGCAGCTCGACGCGTCGACAGCGACGTTTCATTGTCTTTTATACGGAAGAGCGCCTGTGAAAATCGAGCCTCTCAACCGGAACGAGCCGATATGTCGTACACGATACACCGGCTACTGTGGCGCAAAATTCGACTTGTCGGCTATCGATCCGAGTCTGTACAGTAGCAACGAGACGATAACACGTGCTCGTGACGATTCGCGCAACAAGTCCTGTCCCGAAAAATCGATATTTCTACTCGTGCCGCTTATATTGCATCATTCTCTCGTGTTTGCAGCCGTTAGATTTCAAAACGTATAGAAGGTTTTAATGCCTTAGAAAAGTGTGCGTTGTGCGAGAGCGGATAGGCCAGTGCGGAGCAGAGCGGAGCATGGAGCAAAGCAGCGACCACCCGTTGTTGCGGCTGCCGCTGCCTTTCACAAATTCCAACGGACTCGACATCTCGATATATACCGAACTCATTCGTGCAGCCGCACACAAATACACACATACGTCGATGGTTGTGCAGAGCGCAGGGCGCGCACTACGTATACACGCACACACCCACAAAGTAGCAACGCACATCGAGCGCGTATACGTGTGCACGAGTGGCTGCCGAGAGAAAGACGGCGTTCTCGAACCCATATGCGCGCATCTGCTCCTGACTATCCAATAAACACAGTGCCTACAACTGCCGCACGTACAGCGACTCTCTCGCGCGCGAACATACACGCGGCACTTTTGGCGTTGTTTTTTACGTTCTATTTTCATTTATCTATAGAGTCGCGTCGACGATCGGATCCGAATCCTTGAGCTCGCGACAAGCGCCAATATTGGTAAACAAAATGCTGTCGCTTGCACACCGAGTATATTACCACGAATCGAGCGTAATAATTTTCTCGATTGCATGCGGCGGCAGCTGCAGGCGCCCGCGCGGCTGTTGCTCCTTTTTGTTTTTTTTTTTTTTTTTTGCCACGCATCGGCGGCGGCGGCGGCGGCGGCGTCGTAGTGCCCCTAACCTACGCGTAGCGCGGCGGCTAAAATAGCTTCACGGAGATCGGCGGTAGCTGCTGCCTGGTAGCCCCTTGTTTACGGAGTGCACACAGTATCGCATAGAGGATAATAATACAATCTCGCGCACACGAATACAGAAAGAGATAAGTCTGTTGTTAACAACGCGAATATCGAATTCTGCGGCGGTGGTGTCTTTAGTGTAAATGGCAAGAGACGATTGTGATGCGGTGAATATGGCGAGGACGATGCGATGCCTACCTGTTGAAACCTAATCAAATCCGAAGAGCTCGCGGCGCTAGCTAGCGGCGTCTCTCTCGTGAAAAAACACGTCGTCGAATGCGGGGCCTCGAGCCACTTCTTTGGCTAGGCCACTGTTGCTGCTGCGATACCGCGCACACTGCACACTGACAACTTACGCACACGCACCACGAATAGATAATAAAAAAAAAAAAAAGATCGAGGATGATCTCTCACGGACACTGTTGCTCAACGACTGACTCTATGTGCAGGCTTGTCTGCTCGGAGTCGCGCTTTTCATCGGACGGCGGAAACCCGTCGAGCCTCGAGAAGGGGACTCACAACTCGGAGCGGGGAGGGAGGGGCGAGCAGGGGGGAGGGGAAGAGAGCGAGAAAAGGAAAGAGAATATATATATAGAAAAGGAGACAGGCAGCTGAAAGGCCTGCGAGAGCGAGAGAGAGAAAGAATACGGTAAAAAGGGGCACTTTGGTATTATCTAAGCGAGTGCTGCCACACGGGCCCCGGAGAGCAACTGCGCGTAAGAAATGCTATACGGCTATGGCTGGCCTAACTCCTGTTGCTCGCTCAGCGCGAGGCTGTATGCCTGCCGAGGTCCGCCTTCCCCTACTCGCTTGCCCCTACTTGGCTTGCATGTGTGTGTTTGTGTGCGCGAGTGCGTATGTATGAAGCTGCTGCTGTTGCGCTGTCATGAGCGCAAGGCCCCACTTTTTGCCTACTACTATATACTGGCAGCAGCGATCCGTACTACATACACTGGCGTATCGAGCTACTACATATCTCTCTGCGCGCCGTACACACTATATAATATGCCGTGTGCTGCGTTTATATACACGAGACAGGAGTACGTGGATATTATACCTATCTCGCGATATGTAGCTGCTAGATAATATAATACCCGAGTGTACGAGGCTGCACACAGACGGACTCGCGATCGAGTGTACGTATAACCGCGCCTTTGCTCCGTACACGAGGTATTTTGTGCAGTATAGCACGTATGATCGAGGACTCGCGAGCCGCAGCTGCACAGGAGCTCGCGGCTGCACTCGGCTGCTGCTGCTGCCGCTGCTGCAATTTCCCCGTCTCTCTCTGCTTATCCCGTGGCTGTATATAGGTACGGAGCTCGAGCAGCGATTTCTGCACTCGAGTCTCGGCCTTTCGCTCGACAGCAGCGACGGTCGTGTGATTCGCGTTCGCGACCATGTATATTATATATAGGGTCACGAGAGATGCAGTCTGCGGCTTTTCTCGAGCGCTCCTGGCTTTTTCGGCTCGCGCGGAAGCTGCTACCGCCGTTTGTACGCGTGGATCCTTGTCCACGCGGACATTTGTTGCAGCTGGCTTCGACTGTATAAATAGTCGTACACGACTGAGAGTCATCTCATCGGGGATTCGAGCTTTCTTGATTGCTTCATAATTGTTTGGTTTGATTGGAATCATCGATCGTACACATATCTGAAATTAGATAAGCATTTTAAATATCTTCGGCATTGTCGTCATCGAGTCATGAGAAAGCTATGACTATCTGTAAACTATATACACATCGCAAGCGATCTTCTGACGTAATTTCTCCTAACGATTTCTATTTCAGCTCTGCAGCTTCTCTTATTCGTAAGAAATCAGATGCACCGACGCGTCGATCTTTTCATTAAGCTGCTATCGCTGGTTTTCGAGGTGCGAACAACGATTAGTGGCAAGATTCCTTTTTCTCGTTAACGTCGCCGCTCGAGTCGATCGGTTGTTGCGGTTTTCTGCGTATGATGTTCACGTGTCAGCATTTAGATCGTGTGTAGCCAAGTGTAATTTGTATTTGCGCGCACTGCTTTGTTCCCGATAGCTCACCTGGATCTTGTTATATTGGGCTATTAAGTGAGTGCAATTGTTATTGCTGCTGCTAGCCATAACGCTGGCAACGATCGGTATACGATAAAAAGTACTCAAAAGAGAGAGAGAGAGAGAGAGAGGCAAGTTGTTAGCGATAACAGCGGTTGACGAGTCAGCGACTCGTTGCACGCGATCTGCTGCATATATGAATTAGCGCAATAAAAAGTAACAAAACGGCGACTGTACGAGCACGCAAACTTCAGCGAATGCACCAACTTATTGATGTTCGAGTAAAAAGGAGGGCGTCGAGGCTCTTTTTATCAGTTAGTTCACAGCGAGGTTGGAACCGATTTTTCGCGCGAAATCGACGCCACAATTGTCGAATGGGTTATCCGCTTGGCTTCGGTGACTGCTGCGCTACGCCCTGCTGCTGCAGCAGCAGCACGACAATAATAAAATCGCCTCGCGCTCCTTCGCGTGCGTTAATTTTCTTCGGCCCGAACGCTTGCAGCAGCCAACACATGCCGATACGACATAAAGCGCGCCTATACATATAATGCACGACGCTCGCTCGTGCGCGCGCGCGCCAACGAGACTCATAAACATTATTATGTAAGCTTTCAACTCGCGCGCGCGCCTGACCCAGATTGAAACTTACGCCGCGAGATTTGTCCCCATGATCAATTAATTCTCTCCTTTTCTGACGCACTCTCGCGAGTCGTGTAGCATGAAGCACAGCAGCCACTGCGCGCCTCGACTCTTATTATTTTTCTCCTGGATAACTATACCGTTGTTTTAATTCTAACGCACCGCGCGAACGAGCCCGATCGTGTGCTATTTACACGGTAGTTGTAATTTCACGTTTATGACCATTCAGGCTCCGGAGCTAATCACTATCATATTCTTTCCCAAATTTCTATTTTTATAAATGTATTTATATATTATTATGTACTAATTATTTTTTTCTCCGCCACCGATAAGATAGAGGGATTCGTTATCCGGGTTGACTAAGCGTCGCTTCGATGAAATTGTCCCTCCGTTGACCCGTCGAACAATGATGAACGAATTAAAAACTGGAAATTTATGCTGATTCATTACCTCGTTAACTTTATTTTTTAATTACCTTCATAATTCTCCCATTACTCAGTATCATTAGTAATGATGTTTCTCGATAATTATTATCAATCGAGAATCAAACACATATAAAAAGTTTTAAGTTTAAGCATTTAATTTGACTTGGCTTTGCATAATTTGATTTTTCTCGAGCTGTGCGCCCAAACGTTCTTCAATTACATCGCGTGTACTTTGTTCAGATGTAAAGTCCCAATCCACAATGTGTATAGGTACATTGGCAGCTCATTAACCAAAGCGTCTTATCGTACAGAGTTCAGCGAGCTCACATGATATATCGGTCTCTCGCGTCTGTCAGACTCGCTCCGCTCGCCAAGTGATAGATGCTTATAACACGCGAGCCAAGTGAAAAAGTTTCACGGAGCAAAAAAAGGAGCGAGGGAAAAACATGGCTCGAAGCTCGTCTCATTTGCAAGACAGGGAGCTCTCCGGGTACGGCCCTGAAGGCAAAGACGCACCGTACTCATTCGTTACATTTGATAAACAATTGTCTCCAAAGCACACGCACACACACAATATGCGTGCTCGTATAATAGCTTTTCGAACAATGAACAGACGTTTGTTGTGCAAGTCGTAAAGTTATTTACACGTTCTGGCGTTTGCCAGCTTTACTCGCGCGTACAAATCCGTAAATTCACTTTTTTCTCCTGCAATTATCAGTGCCATTATTTTTTCATTTTCAAGTACAACATCAGCTTTTACTACTTGTAAATTAGCATTTTGAACGTGCGTCGCGTCGCTGACGCGAAAAAAAGAAAATAATGCGTTGCTAACGTCCCGCGAATATAGTCTTCTCCCTTCGTTTTTCGAAATTCCATATTCGGCATTTGCTCAGCTCACGTTGTTCTTCGAAATTCAATTGTTTTTTGACGTATTTTAGTTTAGCCGTATGATTTACTTTTGGAATAATGAAATGCGAGAGGCCAAAACTCAGATGAAATTGTTTTTTAAACAGAATAATCATATTTCGCGACTAATAAAGCATCGATATTACGTTCAATAGAAGAACTGTTTGTAGTGCATTTGCCGTAGGAGCTTTTGGCTCTCTCTCTCTCTCTCTCTCATTGTTACCTCGTGGAAAAGTTCAAGTCGTATAATGGCTCGCAGCTACTGATAGGAGCGCGCAAAGTAGGTATACAGCTAGCGCGAGTGTAAAAAGGCAGTAACTGCAACGGCAGCAGCTTTTACGCTCCTTTATGTCTATCGACAGAGCTATAATAAATATACACGCACGCGAGTAGACGGTACATGAATAGTCGTGTGCGCTCCACGCGGGGGCACAAAGTTGATCGTTTGCTCGGAGAACTTGTACATGTGTATACTGTATATAGCTGAGAGCTCGCGAGTTCTCTCATGCCGAGTAGGGGGAGTATATGAGCCGCAGTGAGAATATACATTCTACGTGTGTATGTGTGTGTGTATGCGTATAGTCTTGGAGGAGCCAAGGTTTTCAGCTCGGTGAATATAGCCGGGGAACCTGTTCCATGCCGCGCAGCCACCGCTAAGACGACGACGACGACGACTATACACGGCTCATATCGTCTTTCTTCTTTCGAGCTCTCTCTCTCTTTCTCTAAGAGTTTTTGCACGCACGCATATACTTACACACATACACACACACACACACACACACTCGAGCCAAGCCAGCACATATAAGAAAGCCACGACCGAGATACTATACACCGCACGGAGGATCTGCCTTTTTGGGCAGTTTGAAAATGTATGTATACCGAAGGCGCAAAAGCCATTCGATTGAATTATGAAGATTGGGCCGATCGATGCTGTATTAAGCATCGCGTATAACTCGCCACGCAGTCCTGCGATACTCGGGCGCTCGAGTATAGCGGTAAACACCGTGACAATGTGCTACTTACGCGAGACCGCAAGTTCAAAAAACCGAAAATTGTCTGTCGCGATCGCTCGCGTGGAGGAGGAGATTGCGATGACGCCGCAAAAGTCACGTAGCCGCGCGCGCGAGGGACCGGTCCCGATCCACCGATTCGAGTTCGTTCGCACATTGTCTCGTTCCCCTCCATCTCGAATAATTAGCCACGAGCCGCAGATGTTGTTTCTAGCATTTCGTATATTAATCTCTCTATCTTGGTAAATCTCTCGAGGCTCCTTCGGAATTGCTACTGCGACTGGCTTATATAGTCTCAACAGCTGCCAACATCGACCGACATCATCCCCGAGGATTTTTTGTCCATGATTGCTTTTTGCAGTCTATATACAGCTCGGCAATGAGTTCTCTTGCTCTCTCTCTCTCTTTCTCGCACAAATCGCCGAGCAGTTGCTACTCTCTTGACGCGGCAGGCCTTTAAGTCAATTTGGCTTTTACCTTTTGTATATCCCCTCGAGCTGAGGCGAACTGCAGCAGTGCAGTACCATTGATGTTGCGGCGGCAGCAGCAGCAGCAGCAGCAACTGCACTTCCTCGCCCTTCGCGCTCGAGCTCGACTTATATATAAACGCGCAGCAGCAGCAGCAGCTCACCATTTTCTCAAGTGCTCGGCATTTGCAATTTTATTGAAGACACATTAGGACGCTTATAATAATAAGGTGTCTGTATGTGTGCGCTGGCTCGGGCTGGTATTCGTTGCGTACACATAAGGGATCGCTGCGAAGGAGAGAGAGAAAAAGAGAAGCGAATGCCGAATGCGGCCAATCTGGGAGGCTGCAATTTTCGGTGGATCCAATATAAGCTCCGAACACTTTATCGGAAATTCTCCCGACAATCTGTGTACTTATATTCGACTTTATCCGGCCACTCTCGCCAGCTCTCTCATTCTCTTTATCTCTTCTCGGCTATATGTGTATAAGCAGCTATGGCTTTGGCTTATCGTGCACTCGATCGTGTTTGTATATAAGACTCGTATAATCATCGATCGAGACTTGCTCCTGATCGAGCGCGCGAAATATCCTGGGCTGCGGAAATTTGCGCGTAGTCTGGGCCCTGTGCAGTATGCTTGACGCGGTTCACCGGCGCAGCTGAGACTCGTAATTGACTTGCCATTATTTATACATTTACGCGCGATCGAACGAGGCTCGTGTATGTAAGCCAAAGCCTTGCGTTAAATTCAGCGATTCTCAGCTGTTCGCGATACATAATGGAGCTTATCTCGGGAATTCATTACTCGAGTCGGAAATCATTAACGCCTTGCTTAACGCCTGAAGCTCGGCGCGAGACGAAATTTCGTCAGAAACGAGTAGCGCGAGCGGATCCAGTTGAGATGTTAGCGGTGCGACTTTCTGTACAGCTCGAGCTTGACTACTACTACCACTACTATGTGGCTGAGGCCAGAGCCAAGCTCTAACTCTTGTTAACTTGCCGGAGACGGATGGCTTTCAAGAAAGAAGAAAACACAAAAAAACAGGGGGAATATAGAGTTTCGAGTGGCGCTGCTGCTTTATGCCGAGAGTCGAGAAGAATGAGTCAAGAAAAGCTCTCTGTTTACAATGCAGCCCGAACCGTACCTACGTACCTAGAGAGCGTATTATATTATACGTAGCAATTGGCCTCAACGCGTAGTCGCAGCAGCAGAAGAAACGAAACGCTGTACTCTTGCTCCGTGGTGCGCGCTACTTGCGATGCAGCTTAAATAGAGCCCCCCCGCCTCGGGCCGCGAGTCACGAAGCGAAGCAATTTTTTTCATTATTCTCTAGCATTTTTTAATATTACTTTAAAAAGAGCCAACTCGGTTATTTTTCAGTTAGACGTTACTCGCGAACAAATACCGATGTACAATTTTCGATCGCGTAACGTACGAGTCTACGTATAGAGCTGAAAATAGTGTCGATCGCGAGTACATCCGGGCGATACAAAAAAAGCTCGCAAATAAAAACAATCGAGCGGAAACCGCGACGCGCAGCTGCAATCGTCGCGAGTATTATGCGGGGGAAAAAAGCCCACGCCAAGTCGGTGTAGTACGCGAACGCGCCCAATCGCGCGTCTAATCGCCTTCTATTCGGCCCAATTGAGGACGAGTCGTGCGCGCGCGCGCGCCGCAAGTGCCGCGTATTATAATATAAACGTGCCGCACGAGCTGCAGTCGGTGGCTGGTGCGTATTAAACATATATATGTATGCCACTGCGTGCTGACTGACTGAGTTGTGCGTGTGTGCGTGCGTGTATGCAGCGTATAGGAGTGACCCTGACATCTATTACGGGCCAGGCGCGCGCGCGCACGCATGTACCGTGTCCGCGCGACAGACCAAAGCAGCAGCACGACGACGACAGTACCCGCAGACCTTTTATATGTGTATAAATACTCGACTATGCTGTACACATATTCACGATCCAGCTGCATTCATATACACATCTCTGTATAGCTATATATATATTTATGGCTCAGACATGTGCCGGCTATTCGAGCTTAATTAAAATTTGGCTCGAAGCTTTTGGGATGCCACGCAGCGGCACGTCTCTACGTGTATATGCGCGAATATTACTATTTATTACATGTATGTAACGTCGCACCCGGACACACGGACATTCGAACGTATTGAGGAAGTGATCTCGTAGCTGTGTCCCCTAGCGCACATATCACTCGCTTTTCCAATAATACGTTCGGAGCGACTATATAATACAATATATAGGCAATATTTATAGTCGCGCGCCACAGTCTCATGAATACGAGCCGAGTGTTTTCATCCTAGCGTATCGGCAACCAAGCCCGAGCCGTATCGATGTATAGCGCGAGAGTATACGTCGAGTTCCGCATGAAAGCTCCCTGGCTCTAGCGCCGCCTATGGCGAAAGCTTCGCAGCTACGCTCCACGGAATTCCGCGCGATACGCGTATAATCGACTACGAGGCGTACTTACGTACGTAGTGGTATATAGTGTAAGCAATAGATAGTCGAGTCGCACTCGTCAAAACGATCGGCTGTTCATCGACGCGGTGTCGCTTACGTACGTAGCCTCGGAGCAAAGGAACTTGGAGCAGCTGCCGTGAGGAGGAATACGGAGATAACAGCGTCGCGTGTGCATGTACACAGTGAGAGAGATAAGGGCCCAAGGAGATAAGAGTCTATGGCTTCGTCGTGTATATAATAGGCCCTGCGTTTTACTTTTTTATCGGCGTATAGTTCTTTCAAATGGCCTAAGGCTGGCCTGGGTATTCTTCTTGACTGTATCGTCTTTTGACTTGAAATCCATACTCGTTTTCCATACTCAATTATGATCATTTTTGGTTTTTTGTTTGACTACACTTCGATGTTAATTATTATTGGTCGATTGCGAGCATTGCAATTCGACCAAGTTTGCCATTGTCGAGTATATTAGTATAGCTGCGCATACTTTCGCATAAAGCTCCGCTCTCTCGTCATATCTCTCTGTTTTTGCCATTGATTTCGCAGTCGCTTCCTGTTTTTCCACCAGACAGATTGACTAGACTTCTACACAATGAAAGCTTATATATAATTTCTAGACCTGAACTTTTAAAATATTACTTTCATTGTAACTTTGATGTTAGCCAATCTCGGACTTTTGTTAAGAAATTAATACAGTACACGATAATTAATTTTCATCGATGGCCAACTTTTGAAATGAAAAAAGTTACAATTTCAAATACCAAAGCTGGACGATGAAAATTCTAAAACCTGTTTTAATGGTTAAATTGGATTTTGAAGCTTTTTAAAATCCGCTGAAAAATATATCCCATTAAGCGAATAAAGAAGTATTTTTATTTAAATGCATTTAAGCGAAGCGAATAAAGGCCAACATTGCGTCAAAGTACTAGAGATATGTTTGAAAAAAAGTGCAATGAATTAAGTTGAAAAATTCAGCGGCGCATTATCGTCAAAGCAATGTCGCTGTTGTCGCTGTCTTTTTTTTTTTGTCATACGATCCGAGCTGCTCCTCGGAGCACAAACGATTTTTACATTACCGAATTCGTTATATATTTTTTTTAGCCGCTCGTGCGCGCGCGGGCAGAGGTGCTGCTGCTGCAGCCGGCGAGAGATAGGTCGCGCTGCAACGATCTCAATTCTGCAGATCCATTAATCACGCGGTCGCTCTCCGAAAGTTCCGCGGTGCAGCTGTATATATACCTATATTTTTATACAACACCTACACTTTGATATATTTTTTTTGTTCGACAACGGACCGATGCGGGACATCGATGCGTGGTAAAAGTACACACATATATATAAGCAAGAAAAAGAGATGAGAAAGAGAGAACGAGAGAAGAAAGAAAGAAAGGAAAGAGTTGAGCGGCGGCTTCTCCCTATCGCTCGCGCACGTATTATATACCAGCATACACTGCGTGCGGGGACCTAGAGCCCGAGCACAGAATGTAAATCACTTGACAAGGGTTTCGCGTTCTTTCCTCCTGCATATATATGTGTATAAAAGATGTGTGTATGCCTTGTGGCCTCTTATTTGTTTTATTTGCGGCTTTTGACTGTATACTCGTGTGTACTACTCTCTATACACTCGAACTCGAGGCTCGACTTTGCGCTCTCGATTTTTATATCGGCTCTCTGTCTTGCTTTCCGAAGATAGGCGCATACATATACGAACTGCTGTACTCACAATAGATAGTACACTGCGTTATTCGTCATCGCGCACACGTGCGTATAGACTTGCACGGTGTCACTAGAGTATACGCAAGAAAGCCAATAATTGAATATCGCTGCACGTCACTGGGGCCGCAAATCTTTTTACGCAAATATCCCCTGTGCGTCTGATTGCTCTTATCAATTTTACTAACAAACGCGTCGGAAACCCCATTGCTGACGTCACGACCGATTAGCTTAATTCTGAAAAAAGGTGAATTCGCGCCTAACGAAGGTTTACCCTGACTCGATAAATTCACTTAGTTTGTATAAACTCGCCGTAAGCGCATGGTAAGGGTTTTTGAGAGAAGTATAAAGACTCGCATTTTCGATGCTTGCCGGTTCAAAATTATCCTGCAAGTATAAAAGAGTTTTCAGAATGACTAGAGGTAGCTTCCCATTACAGCAACCCTTATTCTCTCGAGCCTTGGATACACACAGGCTCGTTTCCGCATCTATGACTCCTCGTCCATTTATACTCCCTCGCTCAGCTTGCAGCTGCCGCAGAACAAAAATCCACCGACTGCGCCCGTGCAGAGGAAAAAAAAGGTATAAAGTAAGCAGAAAGAGAGAGAGAGAGAGAGAGAGACAAAAAGGCCTGCGACCGCAGAGCTTGTACACAGCATCACCCTCGCTGGAAAATCAAAACTCAAAGAGGCGTGATGCAAGTAGGCAGAGCATAGAAAGAAGCAGATATTATAGAGTACGCGAAGGCTAGGGATACAAGAATAGAGAGTGTCGATGACCCCGGCTCTCGCCACTCTCGAGCTCTATTCTACATAGTGCGTGCGTGTGTGTGTGTATAGATATGTGATGTATACAGAGAAAACATATTCTTCGCTCATGTTTATACTTGCTCTCCTCCACGTACAGCTCTGTCAATGGCTGTTTGGGATCCGAAAAAGAGAAATTTTTCATTAACGAAGAGACGCGGAGGATTCGTCAAAATGTTTTTTGTCGAGGAAGGTATCAAAAGTACAGGTGCATCGTGCAATCGAGAACTCTCGATAAACATTGAAAAAGATTCATATAAATGAACCGAAACTTCGAAAGAAAAGTAAAACAATTGCGATACTTCCTAATTGTATGACAATGCAGAAAAAAATCAGCTGGAAAAACGATAGAAAGTAGGAACAGGTTTTATACTTATGAAGATTAGTTATCAAGATGTTCGAGTGTCTCGAACGCGGGTGACTAGTTATTTCTTCAGCTTTTTTTGTCTCGATAACGGGCAAAAGCTCATATTTCTCTGCGCGAGCATCGGGAGTGATTTAACGACGCGCACATCTGCCTGCGCTTTAGTCGAGCCGCGAGTTATATCGTCAACTGCGGTCACGCGAGATGTTACACGAGGTGCGTACGCACGCAAGCTTTTGCATCCGCGCGCGTATTCGATACCGTGCCTCGTGCCTTTTTCTCTCTAACAAGCTTAATTTATGGGAATCCGTATAAGCCATAAACATATTAGCTCGCGAGCTTTATGCGTCGAAACATCTGCTGTGTGTATTATATAGCTCGAAAAATGTGGGTTTACGATCCGAGAGCTTTTATCATCGCGATCGCGCGTCGAATAGAGATACTCTAGCCCCCCGCTCGCGATCACATGTTTTGAAATGCGTCGAGCTTTGACATACTGTTAATTGAGCGTCTTTAACTAATCGCGTTTATGAAATATTCGTAATTTTAACTATAAAAAAAAAGCTCGTCACTCATCCGAGTCGTTTTCTCCCTCACGAATTTCTCACGTTATAACTCATTGAAAGATCGATGCCCCGATGATTAAAGTACTCGCTTCGATCATCGTCTTTATCGAGCTTTTAAAGTGACTCGCAATTAGCCGAGTAATAAATCCTCGCGGCGATCGCTGTATAGCTAGTCTCTCCTCCGCTACACACATACACATAAGGCGCTCATCGTTCGGAGCCGAGAAAATTACGCGTCGATAAAATCGTGCAACGGGGCCTCGTCTCGAGTCTCGCGGTCTAGCTTTCCTTTCACTGTCAGCTGAGCCGCGGCGGAGCGAGCGCAGTGCGCAGTGCTTTATCGGTACACACAGACCAACTACTACGGCAGCTTCTTCTCTTTTTTGCTTTTAAGCTCTACGTTTTTCGCCCTTGCTCAGAGCCCTACGTGCGGCCGCGCTACGATACACGTAGCCTATACCATATGTTCGAGCTTTGAACTTTATGACTGTAATCTTTTCTCCGCCGGTATTATAAGTACGGTCTTGTTATATCGGCGCAGTAGTGGCTCTATTGTGGGCTGCTGCTACACGCTCGACAAGTTGCACTGTTATAATATGCAGAGAGAGAGAGATCGATCGCGCAGACAACGAAGCGGCTCATTATCAGAAAGTTTTTACATTACGTACTTGAAAAAAAGTTGTAAATTACGCGCGATCGATCGCTCGTCGTACTTTGTTCTTGCAACGGTGCAGAAAGCAGCAAAAATTTGTATTACAAAAAATTACCAGCGTACACAAGATTTATTGGAACGTAGCGTCTGGCTCGCGTTCATTGCGCGGCTACCTCATACTAATCAAATTATCGAGATCATTGAATGAAAAGACTCGAGCATGAGTTATATAGCTACAACGTACGAAAGGTTGCGGCTAATTGAGCAAGAGACGACGTGACGTGTATCTTAACAGTCGCTCTGTATTGTGTCTCGGGCAGCAGTCGAAAGGAATTCGCACAGGCGAGCCGCGTGATTTCTGGACCCCATACGCGAGAGAGAGATGGCTAGCGGAGAAAGTAGAATAAGTCGAATTGGCCGCATGATTCTAGTCGACGCGATCGTGTCGTATAGAGACCTGTTACGAATTTATTATGTACGCTTTGCTCGGTCCTCTTTATACAGCCGAGCAAGCTCCGAAAAGGTTCCTCTCTTTTATATTTGCTCGGCTCCGCAGCTCCGAATTCCAAAGGCTTGAGTCTCGAGCCACCAAAGAGAGAGAGAGAGAGAAAAAGAGTCGCGCACGGCTCGAGCGACTCTATACCTGTACAAGGAAGGTGTATACACCTCGACGCACACTGCATGTTTATCTGGCGCGGGTATATTATATACACGTACGGTGCGCGGGCGCCCCTTAATGTCATTGACTCTTAATATACAAAGTACTTGATACGCGACTACCTCCGCTCCTGAGGCTCTTTCTTGCGCTCAGTCAAAGAGTGCAGTACATGCAGTCTATAGGTATACACTTGCATGTATTACGTTCTTTCTTTCTGTCTCTCTCTCTCTCTCTCTCTCACGTCGCGCACGCACACACACACATGCATGCGCGGACTTGGCTTATGGGCGCGCGTGGGATCGCGACTGGTGGCCGTGCGCGCGCGCGCCAACAGCGAATATGCCTTATACGCGCTCTATACTTTTGCCCGACGACGACGAGGCTAAAGTAAAGAACCAAGAGACGGCGGCGGCGAGGAAGAAGAAGCAGAGGAAGAAGAAGAAGAAGAAGCAGAAGAAGAAGAAGAAAAGGGAGAGGGAGAGAGCCACGGTAAGACCAGTAGTTTCCTCGGCTCCTCCGCATGTGCACAGTTGTTATATGGAGGCTGCTACGCGGAGGCTATTGCTCCTGCTCGAGGATCATGCGCCCCCACTCTCTCCTCTCCGCGCGACACCACCACTTGCAGCTCCTCTTCCACTCGCCACTCTTTTAGCTTCTGAATCTCGTGTGTGTGCGCAGGTTTCATTCTCCCTGCAGATTATGGCTTTTTTCACCGCGATCTCGTGCTGCTGCTGCTGCTGCTGCTTATAGCCTACGTAATAAGCTCGCGACGCCTTATTTTCCATTTTTTTATATGTGAGAGAGATCGTCGGCACGAGAGCTGTATAATGTATACCAACGAGTGCCAACCCACCGACGCCAACTATCTCGCTACGAGCATCGTGATCGAGATGCCCTTCCCGACCAATAGCCTCGAGATCATTTATATCCGAATCGTTATAGGACCCGCGATAATTGCTGACGCCTGCGCTTGTGTGCGATCCTGGCAGCTCGGCCAATTTTTCAACTCGACTGCAGCTCGCTTGGCTCGTACGGCGACCCGCAAACACAAAATCAACGAAAATTACACACTCGGCCAAAGCCCGGGCATTAATTAAGCCGTTGGCACCGCGAGCATCGGCCTCGAAGTATGTGCGCGCACTTGGGCACGACTTTGATAGATCAGCCGTAAAATTTCATCCCGCCGCAGCTGAGCCATCGTCGCTGCGCACTCGAGCCGTTTTCTGCGGCTAATTGAATGTTCTTTCTTTCGCGAGGACATTCGTGCGTGATTTCGTTCGATTGCGAAAAGTTGTGTTCGTAAAAACGAGAGGAAAAATAATTAATTAATTGATGCGTCGAGCGGCAGCTCAGCCGGTGTCGATTTTGCTCGGAAACGTATACATCGGTGGTTTATATGAGATTTTAATGGTTCATACATCGACAGTTAACGGATTCCAGTTGAATACCATCAACTGGTTTAGCCGTTGTCATAACGAATTATTAAGATTACTTGGGTTTTTGGAAAGCTGTATTATACGAATACTAGATATGAGTGTGTTTATTGGGAATTCCTTCAGAGTCGAACACCTCATCGTCCCAGTAAATCTAATTTTTTATCTGCGCTTAACTCGTGTTCCAATATCTTAGGAGTGGATCACATAATACTTATCGTACGTGTGTGTGTGAGTATATGAGAGCTTATACAGATAGTAAGAAAGAATGAGAGAGAGAGAGAGAGAGAGAAAAGTTGGGGCCTGAACCTGTCTCCGCGTGCTGCGGTGTGAGGCGCACCGCACGCGAGAGGGGACTCACCTGCATTCCATCATATATATAGCTTGACTGCGCCCCACTCCGCTTTCATCCTCCCATGCTATGTATACGGAGTGGAGAGAGAGAGAGAGAGAGAGAGAGAGAGTGGGAAGCCTGAGAGAGAAGATCGAGCTTACACACAGCCCTCCCTCTTGTTGCGCCGAGGCCAGGATCGAACGTTTTCTGCTTTGGGCCCTGGACTGTATTTGCATTATTATAAGCTCGTTCCTCTCTTTGTGAGTGTGCGACTGCCGTGCTCTCTTCGATGCACATTTTTCTCTCCGCTACGACCTGATGCATATTCGCACCGCGAGCTTATGTATATTTAACTATACACAATTTCGAACGCACTGCCGTTGGAATTTTAAACGATCTGCTCCAATTTTTAATAATATTACACGTGCAATGTGCATCGGCGTTATTTTTATATTTTAAAACTTACGAAAAAGTCTTTTGTATTTTCAACCTTTTTACCAGTGGGAGTTGCTAATTTATTTTTTTTTTTCATTTTTAATGCTCTCGTCTTTGCTTTCAATGCTTTAAATTAGAGGAGGCTCTTTTAGTCAAAGAGAGAATAGGCAATGTTATGCGTTCCTTCTTCTTTTATTTTCTCCATAAAGGGAATTTCACTTTTTTTTTTGTTCAGCTAATGCTCCGTGCAGTCTTCTCTTTCAATTTTTCAGGTACTAACCTGTTCATCGATTATCGATGAAGTTGAAATATTTTTCAAACTGTCCATAATTTTTTCGGCTTATTGGAGACTCGCTGCGGCAGAGCTATAATATTTTTTCAAGTTTTAACTGGTATAGAATGCTCGAAGCCTTTTAAAATGCGCCGTCGTTGAAAACATATAACTCACTGCAAATGAATTCGCTGAATAATTGAATCACCGAGTCCAAGTCTTGTTTATACTTACTCTATTTTCAATTAACGACAAATTAAATAGCAAAAATTCATTATATTCACGCATACTCGCACAGCTGACTCACATGTCCTCAGAAATCTTTTTCTAGAGCGGCAGCATCAGTGGCTCGTAACACCGGAAGTCTCTAGACCATTAGGTATTTTTCAGCACATAGCGCAGAAATATACGCACACAACAGGTAGCAGCCGTAAGATGCTCAAAGAGGATTAAGCACGTGAAACGACGGTAGCTTAAATCTTCACTGGCTTTTATTATCTCCCTCTCGTCGAGAGCTCGAAACGTTAAAATTGCAGCTTCGTTCAAGCCCTAAGGATCAACAATTTATTCGCAGGCATTTTTTCCCTCGAAATTTCAATTTGAGCTTTTCAAGGTTACTGAGAGAAATGTTTATTGTGCTACAATTTTAAATGAATACATTACGATATTAAAGGAACGAAACGTTTGACGATTGCGTTTATTTTGGCTCCAAGTCTTCGATAAATCGTATCGTCCTCAATAATCTCTTGGTAAGCTGAAATTTTGCCAATCGAAGCTCGAGGTATAGAGAGATTTTTGTCATCGCAGCTAAAGTCGGCTTCGCTGGCAGTGTGCACGAGTATAAACTGGAAAAAGGCCAGTACGTACGAGGAAAAAAATTGAGTCGCTCGTGTCCAGGACGTGCCGCCACGAACATCCAGTCGTCCATCTTTCCCTCTACTTTGCTGCTTTTTTTGTACTCACCGAGTATATAGTTGCACACGATTGGAGTATTTAATCACTGCATGGCTCGTCGCCATCATCATCGTCTTCTTAGGCGCACTTGTACGTATCGCGCAGTCCATTGTTTCCGGTTCAAGCTGCTGGATCTGAGGCCTGCACGCGCGCGAGGAGCCGAAAATATGAAGAAAAAAACTCGTGTGCCGCTCCGTCGACCAGCTGGTGGCTACAGTGGCGGCGGCGATTCGGGTTCTTCGCGTCAATTAAAAAACTCGCGTGCAGACATGCGCGCAAGCACTTTTTTAATTTTTTCGCCTCTCTTTCTCGTCTCTCTTTCTTTCAATCGATTATTTTCCTTGTACACACTTATATACAGAGGTGGACTCATTGTGTGGGTGCGTATACATATACGATGTAATATGCTCTCCGGCTTTGGCCGTACGTACTCACCTGCTACATTCCGATATATATCGAAGCCTCGGGCAGCAAAGCACGAGGCGCACGGGCCCTTTAAAAGAAACTTGCTCCTTCTCTTTGAGAATTTTTTGTCCGCTTCTCTCTCTCTCTTTGCTGGCTTATGTGTGCTCTCCGGCTTCAAATGAGCGAGTTATATCGGACTCATTTGAATGCATACGCACGCGAGCAACGAAGTACGGGCTAAAGCTGAAAAAGAACGAGTATCCTTTTTCGTATCCTCGGTTCGCTCAAGCGCAGGGTCAACAATTGGTTACAAAGAAAAATGTATTTCAACTTTCTTCGGATGACTTTGAATGGAGCTAAAAATAGCCAGTCGACTTATGTAATATTTCAAATAGGACGCTGAAATTGATTGAGTATAAAATGAACGATGGCTTCTCGGCTTTCATCGATGCTAAAATAAAGAAGAAAAGAAAAAAGAACGACGCGGAATCAAAGAATCGTCGAGGTTTCAAGTATAATTCGTGTATTATGATTCGAGCGAGTGAAATTTCATCAGATGGCTGCGGGTCGCGCGGCGCAAGAGCATTGCCGAGGCATACAAGCCAAGCTGGTAGCCCAGCATCGCGCCGAGCTAACTTTAGCCCAGAACATATACACACATAAGTATGCATACAATATCGAGAATATAATCGCAGGATAATGTGTCCGAGCAGCGGTGGCCAGGATGTAGAGAGAGAGTAAGAGAGAAAGAGAGAATGGGAGAGAGAGGCAAAAGTGATGGCATAGCGCTGATTACGTCTTAATTGTATGTGCGCAAGATTCGAGGTAAAGCGAAGCAGCCGCGGCATACACGTAGGTATACGACTCCTTTTTTGCTCCTCGACTTCCATTCGGATGATTCAGGCTTCTTCTTCTTCTTTTTCCTCTTCTTCTTCTTCTCCTTCTTACTTCTTCCTCTTCGTCCCTTCGGTCGCGCAGCTCTCGAGAGCCTGCAAGAATTTATTCGTTCCCTCGTGCGCTCAGAGCGCGAGAACTGAATGTGAAATGGCATGCGCGAGCGCGTGCACATACACACACACACAGCACATGTACGGGCTTATATACATTGGACAGAGAAAAAAAAAATGAGAAGAAGAAAAAAAAGGCAGCCAGCAGAGCGCACACAGTCCCCGTGCGTCCTGAAATTCCTGCTTTGCGATCGCATTTTGGATTTTTATTTCTGTCGGCAATCGCGAGTGGGAGTCCCTGCGTTTGCGTGAGTATGTGTGTTGGTTTTATGCCATGTTCTCGCCTTGTATGCGCCTCGTTTTTACAGGATAATGAAATAGCCAATGCCACGCTCCAAGTCATTTATATACGCGTTTGAGGCACGAAATATGTATGCGGGCGCAGCACAAACTTGCCAAATACCGTTATCGATATGCTTGCCCGACTTTTTATTGCCGTGCGAATTTTATGTACCTTTGAAAAATCTCATAATTTTGGCAAATTTAAATCTCAGTTACTGACCGACTGTTTTGCTTTGTGCTTTTGCAGAAAATTGGGCCTCGACTTGGTGCCTCGCCGAGGCGCGCAAATGGTTGATCCTGAGTCTATGTCGGTCGTTGATTTGTATCAAGTGGTACGTAATAACTTAATTATTCACCATGTTTTTCTGCACAATTGATGTGTTTGGTGTAAAGTAATAAAGAACGTAATGAACAGGTTGTTTATATACTACTATAGCGTCTACAATATCAACCAGAGTTAATTTTGTTCATTTAAATATTTATTTTTCACATTTTCAAAATATTGTCAATAAAATATTTAAATTTGAATTATATATAGGCACATTTTGAAAAGTCAAGCAAGTGGTGGGTATAAACGAAAATTTCAGTCAGACATCGTTGTCGCACGACACCACCGATCGGTAAAAGCTAGAAGCGTTTGCTACCTTAGCGACTTTTGGCGACGGACTTATATTTACCATGAGATTTTTTCAGTGACTTTGACAGAATCCAAAATTCAAATTTTACACGCAAACGCGGAAAATATGATTTCTACTTTATAAATTCAAACGATCGTCCGCGCGACGTTTTTGCAGCACGTAGAGAGCGCGGAAAACTCTCAGAGCTCGTCGGCCCGCGGCACGCTGCGCCGCAAGGAGCCGAAAAAGATCCTCACCCATCATCTGTACTTCTGCATGCGCGACTTCGGCCACGCCATCAACGAGGAGAACGAGTGCTACTTCTCGCTCTACGACTCGCGCCGCTGCCAGTTCATCAGCGAGCGATTCCTCGTGCGCATCTCCAAGGACGGCTTCTCGAATTACGTCGAGAAGATGCACAGCAACTGCACGATATTCACCGATCTGGGCAACGCCGACCTCAGCAAGGACCTCTTCCTGGTCGCGCACGTGATGCGCTGCGGCCGCATGCTCTACTCGGACTCGGGCAAGAACAAGAGCGGCGGCATCGTCTACAGACGACCGCACGGAGTCGGAATTCTGCCGCTGGCGGAGGCTCTGCTGCCAGATAGATCGGACGATCAGGAGTATACCTTCAAAGTGAGTTTTATATATTTTGTCGTACAAGACACGCATCGAGTGGACTGGACGAGCTCCAAATTCGACTCGCAATTCTGCAGGTTTGCCAAGGCGACGAAAAGGAGTTTCACCAACTGCACGAGATGCTTATCCGCGGCCAGAAGTGCTCGCCGTTGCCCGGCCAACCGAACTACGGAATCGTGCTGTCGCTGAAATTTTTGCACGGCGAGCTCAATCAGGTGCACGGCGATCATCCGTTGCTATTCAAGAATATTTGCTTGACGAAGAAGCTCGGCTTTTCCGATGTCATCATGCCTGGCGACGTTCGCAACGACCTGTACCTCAAGCTCGAGCGCGGCGACTTTGAACGTGGTGGCAAGTCAACGGGTAAAAATATCGAGGTAATGCCTTGTGCTAATCATCGATTATTTTGCGTTCATCGTTATTATTCACATTTATTTCTTTATGAATATAAGATCATGAATAATTATGCTGCTCTTGTAGGTAACCCTGACTGTGCTGGATGCCGAAGGAACGCCATTAGAAGGATGTCTGTTTGGAGCCGCAGGGGCCGAGGGTAGCTCCGAGTATCAAAGTCTAGTGATTTATCATCACAACAGCCCGTCTTGGGCCGAAACTCTCAGGCTGGCCGTACCGATCGAAAAATTTTACGGCAGTCACATTAGATTCGAATTTCGACACTGTTCTAGTAAGAATCTCCTCTTCTTTCAATATTTAACAAGCAAAACGAGTTACATGTCTGATGATCGTGTACTAATCTCGTAATCGACAGCACGTGAAAAGAACGACAAGAAGCTATTCGCTTTCGCTTTCGTGAGACTGATGGAGGCCGGGGGCGCTACCCTCCAGGACGGCATGCACGAGCTCTACATTTACAAATGCGAGGATCGAAGCAAGCTGGACACGTTCAGTTACCTCGGACTGCCGAGCAATGCTCGCGAACCGAATTATCCAGGTGGGTGTGTTTGAGCTCAATTCTCTAATGGCTTAAGTTGCGAGTGACGTAAAAAGTAAAACGAGCATCGTCAATTGCGTCGACAGGCGTGGGGCCGTTCACGCGTTCACCGAAGGAGGCGGTCTTCGTTCAGACTCTGCTCTGCAGCACGAAGCTCACTCAGAACGTCGATCTTCTGAGTCTCCTCCAATGGAAGGCCCATCCGGAGAAAATTTCCGAGGCCCTGGGCAGGGCGCTGAGGCTGGACGGCGAGGAAGTCGTCAAGTTCTTGCAAGACATTCTGGACGCCCTCTTTGCGATGTTTCATACCGAGGACGGAAACTCGACGGCGCATTCGGGTCTCGTATTCCAAGTGCGTAAAAATCGAATCGATCGGAATGATAGTCTCGAGCGCGATTCGCTAGTTTAACGCAGGACGAAATGATTTTGCAGGTGCTTATCTCGATATTTATCCACTTGGAAGACTCGAAATTTGAGCACTTCAAGCCGGTCATGAACGCGTACATATCAGACCACTTCGCGGCAGCTCTGGTCTACAAGGGCTTGATAAGTAGCGTCCAGCATTGCATCGAGTGGGCCTCGGCCCCGGAGAAGCAGGAGTTCATCCTCAAGTGCTTCCGCACCCTCGAGTACATCTTCAAGTTCATCATACAGAGCCGACTGCTGTACGCCCGGGCCACCGCGGGCCAGTACGAGGACAGCTTCCGCAAGGACATCTACTGCGTGTTCGCGGCGCTCAACGGCCTGCTCGGGCTGCCCTACGAGCTGGTGCTCGCGCTCCAAGTGGCCCTCCTCCACTCGATCTCGGCGGTCTTCGAGCAGCTCGTCGACGTGCTGTCCATCATCGAGGTGACGACCCTGGCCTGCTCGCTGATAGACGCCGTGCCCCGGGAGGCCGCCTCGCAGGTCATCCAGGCCAAGCTCGAGGCCGTCAAGCGTCTGTCGACCACCGAGCTCTTCAAGGACGACGAGAGCCGCAACATGCTGCTGACCATGATCTGCCGGCATCTGCGCATCCACCTGGCCCGCAGGGAGGAGCTGCGCACCTGCACCGACATACTCGGCGAGATACTGAGCTTCATGTACAAGCGCAGCGACAACAAGGTCAACAACTGCCTGCACCACGACGTCGAGACCCTCTGCCTGACCATCATCGACGTGCTCGTCCAGTCGATCCTCATCATCATCAATACCGGCGGCTCGATTCTCAACTGCCTCGTGGCCTGCCTCATGGGACTGCTGCAGCTGCTCGACGAGTACCACTACACGAGGCTCTGGGACGAGCTCACGATCGGCGGCGAGAGGAAGCCCCTCAAGGACTTTTTGCTGCGGGTATTCCTGGTGCTGAGGGAGCTCGTCCGCCAGGAGATTTTCCCGCCCGATTGGCTCGTTCTCAGGATGCAGTCGAACAACATCATCTTGAAAGCTCTCCAAGAGCTTGCGCAACCTCTGGCGTTCAGGTGAGCGAGCGCGGCAAGTGTTATCGCGTAGAACTCGATAACGCGGAAGCTATATTTTGACCGGTTAGAACCGCTTGCGTGCTTCTCGCCTCGCTAAACGATCATCTTTTCTTTCTCTCAGATTTCTGCACGGCAGCTTCGACTCTCAGCTCTGGTCGACTTACTTCAATCTGGCCGTGGCCTACCTCACCCAGCCCTCGCTGCAGCTCGAGCAATTCTCCGAGGTCAAGCGCGAGAAGATCATGGAGAAGTACGGGGACATGCGCGTGCTCATGGGATTCCAGATACTGTCCATGTGGTCGCACCTGAAGGAGCGCAAGCTCGAGTTCATACCGAGCATGGTCGGGCCCTTCCTCGAGGTCACCCTCGTGCCCGAGAGCGAGCTGCGCAAGGCCACCCTGCACATCTTCTTCGACATGATGGAGTGCGAGCAGAAGGCCCGGGGCAGCTTCAAGTCCGTCGAGTCCGAGCTCATCGACAAACTGGACATACTCATTAGCGAGAACAAAGGTGACGACGAGTACAGGCAGCTCTTCAACACGATGTAAGTTTTTCCCGTTCGTAAATCTTCGTATAGCGTATCATATAGTTGTATACAATTGAGCAACGTAAGGTGGTGTTAAGGTTTAGCGAAGTTACTCTAGAAATGTATATTTTATATGTTGTTTCATGCTTCATTAGGGAACACCTCAGCGCCGTGTAAGTCTCACGACTTAATGATATAATCTAGATGCACAGTACTTTTCATAAAATTGCTATACATGACTGAGTTTCCTTTGTATTATTACAAGTAGTTCCCCGTACACGATTCACTAGCACACACGTATCAAAAGATTTATACATGCAATTAGTTACGTAATTAAGTTAAAAATTATTATTTAATCCTAAACATGAGTGATTGAACATTTCACCAAAGTACGTCACGATAAAAAGTATATACATAATTTTAACGAACTGTGTGAATCAGATTGCTGGATCGTGTCCAATCGGAAGATCCAACCTGGAAGGATAGCGGTACAGCGTTTATTACGTCAGTCACTCGCCTTCTCGAAAGATTGCTCGATTACAGAAGCGTCATTCAGGGGGATGAAAACCGAGACAAACGCATGTCCTGCACGGTCAATCTGCTGGTGAGTTTATTTATTTCCGATGATCGCTCGTTTCGAGTTTCGACACGTGTCACGCCGCTCGCTCATGCCTCTATCTCGCGCGTCAATCCCAATTAGCACTGGAAAATAAACGCGCTATTTAGCACCCCCCCGAGCCTCTGTGCAGCGTTCGCAAATTGCGTTACACGTCGCTTGCTTCTTTTTCTCTCTCGTGTCACGACGACGACTCGTGCATGCGTGCGAGACAGTCACCGATGGATAGTCTCTGCATGCGCCTCGTTAAAAAGTCCCGCGAGATCGCGATCAGGCGCAGACTTCGGCTCAATCGTCATGGCGGCAGCTGCGCCAGAAAAGACTCGGCCGAGTCGACGGAGAGTCGCGAGAAAATTTTGGACAAGGATTTCGGAATCGTTCTGATCTACGTGCAAAAGTACTACAAAGACACTTTCTACGATTTCAAATCGGCTGGGCGCTATGATGTAACTAGCTTCGTTATAATCTCCAATCGGCTCTTTTATTATTCTTTATACTTCTATAAAATTGTACCATTTTCTTCTTGT
Source organism: Trichogramma evanescens (assembly GCA_902732785.1). Taxonomy (NCBI): domain Eukaryota; kingdom Metazoa; phylum Arthropoda; class Insecta; order Hymenoptera; family Trichogrammatidae; genus Trichogramma; species Trichogramma evanescens. The sequence continues at coordinate 77,204 of CACVKI010137386.1, read as the reverse complement.
CTCTACGATCGTTTCGTTATGCTCGCCGCAGAATTTCTACAAGAACGAGTTCAACCGCAAGGAGATGTACCTGCGTTACATCTACAAACTGCACGACCTGCATCTGGCCGCGGAGAATTACACCGAGGCGGGCTTCACGATGAAGTTGTACGCGGATCAGCTGAACTGGAGTTCCAACGTCCTTCCGGCCGAGTACGGCCACGACCAGCAACCCGAGTGGAAGCGCAAGGAGATACTCTACCACCAGATCATCAAGTACTTCGATCGCGGCAAGTGCTGGGAGAAGGGCATACCCCTGTGCAAGGAGCTCGCCGTCCTCTACGAGTCGAGGCTCTACGACTACGCCAAGCTGCGCGACGTCCTCAAGGAGCAGGCCAAGTTCCTCGACAACATACTCACGCAGCTGCGCCCCGAGCCCGAGTACTTCCGCGTCGGCTTTTACGGCCTCAGTTTTCCGCTTTTCGTCAGGGTACTGTATACGACGATTTTTATTCATCATTTTCTCGTGCATTACTTTGACCTTGCAACAACTTAATTGACTTTCTTTTTATCAGAATAAATTATTCATTTATCGGGGCTTGGAGTACGAGAGGATCGGAGCATTCACGCAACGTTTGCAAACCGAGTTCCCGAGTGCTCAAATATTGACCAAGAACTCGCCGCCTGACGAAAGCATCATTTCTTCCGAGGGCCAATGTAAAGTTCATGTTTATTTAGTAGTTTGCATGCAATTACTAGAGTAACTCATTAATCATTACCATTGCAGACATTCAAATTTGCAACGTCAAGCCAATCCCCGAGGATTCGAGCTTAGCCTCGGCGCAATTCGAAATTCCCGAACGAGTCGTTTCGTATTACCTGGTGAACGACGTGCGACGCTTCGTATTCGATCGACCGCTGCACCGAGGCCAAGTGGACCGCGACAACGAGTTCAAGTCCCTGTGGATCGAGCGCACCATCCTGACGACCGAGTCCAAATTGCCGGGCATCCTCAGATGGTTCGAGGTGGTGGAGAAGCGCTCGGAGCTGCTTGCCCCCGTTCAGTACGCCTGCGAGACTATGCAGACGGTCGAGCGCGAGCTCAGGCGACTGATCGCTCAGGTAAGCGACACTGGACCATGTTTCCTCGTTGCAGGGTCGTAATTTGAATTCAACACCGGCTTCTATGTGGTTTCAGTACGACGCGGACCCCCACCGAAACATCAATCCATTCAGTATGCGACTGCAGGGCGTGATCGACGCCAATGTTCAAGGCGGCATTACGAAGTATCAGGAAGCTTTTCTCACGCTCGAGTTTGCCCGACAGAATCCGGAGATGATTCCACACGTCGTTCGTTTGAAAAATCTCATTTTCGACCAGATGAACGTTTTGGAGAGCGGCCTTCAGGTTCACGGCAGAATAGCCCCGCCAGGAGTGCAACCACTGCACAAGCGTCTCATCGAAAGATTTACTCAGTTGAAGCAGAGTCTCGGACCCATCAGTCGACAACGACTCGTTCATCAAGACAGTATTATAAAGTGAGTTGCGATAATCACCGCAAACATCTCTATAGATGGTTTATCCATCGGTAACCCTGAAATTATTATCTTCGCAGCTCACCGTTACCACCCGTTCCGGTGCACGACAAGCCGCGACCCTCCACGTTGGAGTCAGTTTTCAGTCGTCTAGGCAGAGCCGAGAGCGACGGAAATCTCGACGACGATTGCTTCTATACTCGTCTCGAGGGCGAGCCACCACCGCCCATACCGCAACGCGAGTCCCGACCCAAGTCCATCGGCTACGCCGCCAATACCAATGGCTCGACGGTCACTCCTCCTCGACCGACTCATCAGAGATCTCACAGCAAGCCGTTGAGCCCGAAGATGCAGCTTCGAACGTCGTTGTCGACTCCGACCGCCGACGGTGCCGAGCCGGTCAACATGAGAAGTTCCTGGAGCGAACCGAGCAACGAGCCAGCACCACCCTTGCCACCCAGAGGTATGTATCATCGATAGTTTCTCGTGAATTGTCAACATCGTTATATTTTTACCACGACGATTGCCTATTTAGCACCGGACAAACGCGATGGAATCGTACCACCACCCGCGCCACCAAAACGGCCGTACCAAAAGAGAAACCAGGAGTGGAATGGAAGCGAGGACGAGCATCGGAGCTCGACCGAATCCCATGATCCTCGGGACAGCGGCATATCGACCCTGTCCAGCCTTTCGGATTTTCAGTCGCATCTGTTGAATCTCAACAATCTCAATTACGAAGATTTCGAACCGCGAAACAGATCCAATGACGTTTTGAACATTTCCCCCTCCAACCTCATCAACCATTCCCAGATGAGTATGTCCACTGTGAGCTTTTCCAGCGTTACCATTACCAATAATTTTCAAAATTCTCATCAACTGCTTGGATCCGAGGTACGTTACCCACGCTCGCTCCGTTCGTATAGCTCGTCGAGGATTATCAAAAATGTTATTTTGAAATTCGTTTTTCAGACCACCCCACCGCCGATTCCTCCTAAAGCTCACCAAGATGGCCAGTCAGCGACCTCGACATTGGAGCGCGTTACCAATCGGCTGAATCACAATGCCTCGAACAATTCTAATCACCATACGGATAATTACTCAGTGCCAAAGTTGCAGTCGCTCAGCATAGGCTCCGACGCCGATGGAAATTTATAAATTTAAATTTATTTCCCATCTCCAACCTAGTCTGAAAGAAAATAATTTTATTTTTACACATTAAGCGACCGATGCAGTTTCATTAATTTAAGTTGTGTATGATATGATTTTTCAAAGTCGAATCAAAACAGAAGTATATTTTTAAAAAAGTTCCGGTAGAGCTTTATCGTTATTTTTTTACTTTAAAAAAAAAAGGGAAACAATATTCTTTAAAGTATTTTAAATACTTGATTTGAGTCCAAACAATGCAATCATTCCACTATGAGCTTAATTTGTATTACTCGTAGTTTAATCGCTAAAATTTGTACTAATCAAAAGCATTGAGAGTTTCGCTATGACAATGACCCACTTTGGAACAGTATTTATGTAAGCGATTGGTGAGATGGAGTCAAGATAATTCTCCATAAAATTGTAAAAAATAAGACGAGGCTATATTTGGCATTTAATCTAGTCACAGATATTACTGTATTTTAGAATTTGTAAGTGTCTCAATGATTGATTCGCGTATTAATACGCGATGAAGCGAAATGCATGTACAGTTAAAAATTTTCGATCTTTACCTATAATTAATATTATTATAATTGTGAATTACACAACTATATTATTCAATTTGAAATTTTATTTTAAAAAAATTAAGCATACGACTAAGTGAATCGGTTCCTCAACAATTTTAATGGAAATTGTTTAAGCGAAAAAGATTTATTCACGCATAAATTCAGGGCAACTTTAAGGCATCTTTAAACTGATCAAGTAACTAACTAAAAAATATTTTTAAGGTAAAATCTTTAAAAATTTTAAATATTTCAGTTAAAATAAATATTAGTTTAACTGAGTGTAAGAAGATTTTAAAAATTTCACTTCTTTCATAGTTGATTAAATACTTTTGAATAAAGTGAAGAGAAATTAATCAAAACGCACTACACAACGGTTTGTTGATAATCATTGATTTCAGCGTACAGGAATTGATTAATTTCTATACTGGCAGCTATCTATAAATGTAGCGATTATTGATCAAAACTAACTAATTTAATTTTATTGTGTTAAGCTCAACGCAAATTTCGACTCAAAGTAGATGTAAATGTTCCTTCTTTAATGGAACGAATTAAGTGTACCAGATATTTTTAAATGAATTATAATTGTAAAATTATTGTAAATTTATGTTCGACAAAAGTCCTAATTGTAATTATAATATGATGATGTGTGCATGATATTTATGGTTTGGCACCTTAAACGCAATACAAATGTAATAACAGTTTTTACTCATTTGCACAAAGACAGCTATTTACTTAGTAAGGCAAAACATCAAAAGGTGAGGAAATGATTGAGTAATTCCACTTATTCAACTTTTTGCAAGATGTTTGATGAGAGGATTTGATCATTCGTACGTAATGAATTCTATTTTATATTCTTTATATGATAATATTTGAATAAAAAATAAAACCAATTTCAATTATCAGAGTGTATAAATTATTATTTATATTTTATCAAGTATTTTTTATAAATATATATACAAATTATTTAGACAGTGTAAATTACAGTAAACTCTATTACGATTTTCTTTGTATTTGCATTTTATACTTTCACAGAACGTGAAAATGACACGTATTTTACTTACATAAAGATGAAAAAAATAAGGTGAAAACAATGCATGAAATACATACTGGAATGTATGAAATGTCTAGAGATATCTAGCGCTGGTTAAGTACATAAATTACAAGTAACGACAATTGTTTTCAATATCATACGCATGAGTACAATAGATGAAGTTATAATGTAGCAATGAAGAGATCATACATAATAATATATACTTTAGGTTCGACGTCTGAGAGGTTCGATGTTTGCCATCTAAACTGACTAAGACACAATATCCTGTGGGTATAATAAATTATTCAACAAATAATTACAAACATTTTCGTATTAATAACTAGAGTGGGAAAACACATTTAATAGCATGCACATATAATTTGTAAACAGGCACTCTCACGCAAACTTGCGATTCAATATATGGCTACTATATATCTCATTGCGGTCATGGCTATCTTAATTAACTAACCGTTTTTTTTCTGACTTACGCTTATAATCTAATCATTGCGTGTAAAAATGACTATAACTAAAATATTCTTTATTCTCTATATCTCATTTTGAAAACTTTGTACGAAATTTTGTTACTTTGATTCTGCTTGTTTGTTATTTAGGACAAGATTGTCATACGGACGTTTCTGCGTTGCTAGTATCCTTCCTGTAATGAAAACGAGCGTAGTTTTATTTAATATTCCAAAAAAACGTACCAAATAAAAGGCTTAAAAATGTAAGAAGAAATGTTTACCTCTTCTCTGTTAGTCATTTGATTCCCAAAAGATAGAGCAAAAGCAAGAATAGAAAGAAAGTCACAACCAGTTAGCAAACCAACACCATTTATAATATTTGTTAAAAAAATCGAGAGATTTTTGCATCGTGGAAATTAAATTTGAATCATACTAACTCAGTCTCGTCAATTGTGTGCTCGTACTGCAACTGTTGCTGCAGCTGAAGCTGCCTCAGCGCCGCGAGCTCGTTGCTGTGCTGCTGAAGATCGTGACTCAGGGACTCGGTGAGAGTCCGACTGCTGATCGGCATTATGTAATCGGTCGCGCAGTCGTCGAGCAGCGTCGGCGTCATTTTGCCCCCACCGCGCTTTATGCTGCCGAACCTGTCCAGGCCGTTGTTCAGACTGTCGTGATACGAGCCGTGCAGACTGCCTCCGCGTTTCAGACTACCGTACCTGCTCGTAAAGTCGCGATTTATTAATTAGTCAAACGTCAAACGATTCCTTGCCAATCAAAGTATAGTCTCACCTATCGTATTCAATACTGGCTTGATTTATTTTATGCATCTGGCCCCTCTTAAGACTACCGTATCTCTCGTAACCACTGCCGCTCCCGTAACCATTGCCGGTGCTGCCGTAGCCGTCGAGATTCGACATCTGCGAATGATGACTCAAACTCGAATTCAAGATCCGCGAGGGATCCGACAGGATGTAGGGGGTCGGCGACATCGTCGTAGGCACTGGAGGCGGTAGCTCGTCCGGCGGCGAGTACGGGTACATGTATTTGTCGACCACGCCGTACTTTTCGTCCTGCTCGGCAAAATTATCGTCGCCGTGCAATTTCGTTTGCAGGTTCAGTTCGGCGTAGGTCAGAGGGTTCGGACTGGCTGTTTTTTGCGAAGCCAACTCGTTATCCGACATCGTACCGCCCGACCATTGGCTACCTCGAGCGTCCACTGCAGAAGATAAAAATAATTATTAGTTTGTGCACATTGATTCCTTAATTGATTCCTAGTCTTGAGTAGACAACATACAATTACTTCCTGGCAAGTAGGCTTCCGGTAATTGAGAGCTCCATCTGGGAGCATAGATAGGCTTGATATTGGGAAAGAGATCGGTAGTGGAGCAGTGCAAGACGTTGAGAGTTTCGGTAGTTATCGCGGCGTTATTGGATTCGCCGGATGCTTCCTCGGGGATGTTGGGTTGATACTGTATGTGTTTCTGCTGCTGCGTACTGACGCCGGCATTTTTCAGGGCCTTCGCGCCGGCTTCCTCGTCCGAGCTGTGCGAGTTGGTCAGCTCTATAGTACGCATTCTACCGTCTGGTGGAGTCGTGTCCGAGTCCGATTCCGTTTCCTGTCTCTCTTCATTTTGATTCTGTTGCGTGGTTTCTGCTGATAGAAATCCTACGTTATAACAATAAATTGTACAAATTAATTTTACGATCGAGCAAAAACGTACCAAAGCGTTGGAGCTTAGTTGAATTATTGCCTCGCTTAGACATGAAAGCTCCCCGATCGCTGTTGTAATTGCTGGTCGAGGTTGAGGTGTTGCGCAGTTGATTGTCACTTCTATAGGGACTTGAGCTTGTTTTGTTGGTACTCCGAGACGTGGTGCTGCTCGTCGACACACCGACGTTGGCTCTTTTTGAGTTTCCGTCGGTCCCTCCGTATGTCGACGAGTACGCAATCCCAGACCGTTGCTGAAATCACGAGTATCCGCAATTAACGAGTTTTTAATTCTCAAGTGATACTCGCTGACGGTAAAAAGTACTTACAGTAATGCCGCTCGTGACATTTTGACTACTACTCCCGTTGACCATGCTGACATCGAGCAATGGTGCTTTCTTGCCGATGCACTTGAGCAAGCTCAGGTACAAGTTTCTTCGGACTCTGCCATTGATGAAGCAGTAACCGACGAGGCTGAAGGTCGCGTGAACGACTACGGCAATGCTCAGCATGTAGGACAGCGTTGGTGAGTTTTCCGACGCAGATAGGACGGCTAAAGTCCAAGTTGTTCCCAGGAGCGGCAACGAAGCTACCGCCAACCACAGGAGGGTCCTTAAGTTTCCAAAACCCATAACGTGATCTTTCAGGGTGAAAGCCACTCGCACCGACAATATCAGGACGCTAAAGTTTACGAACACCATTGCACAGATCGGCCCGATGAGAGCCCATATCACATTTTCGTATATCGACAACCAGCAGCTAAAATAAATGTTAGGAAATTCCATCACGATTGTCACAACTTTGATTTAGCTAAAATAAGTAAGAACTGTACTCACAAATAAAAATTGCCGTACTGATCTGCCCTAACACCGACGGTCAGTCCGACGATGATTGCTGGAATTCCATAGCCCATGGTATAATAAAAGCCCATCTGGCCGTGATTGATATCCCTCATCTCGGTCAGCATTCGGTAGAGGTGAATCGAGTCCACCAGAGTCCAAGCGAAGGTACTCAACCACGAGTAATGCAATCCTATTGCTATGATTTTGCAAGGAAACTCGTTTCCAACCAACTGATGGCGAGCTTTTAAAGCTACGAAATAAAACGTCTCAGCCATGAAAACGCAAAGTATCAGGTTCTTGTGGATGTTGTTGGAGTTGGTTTCGCCACCGCGAATAGAGCCCAATATGAGAATCGTCGTCAGTAACAACGGCAACGCCACGACGAAGGCGCTGTAGGACGTCACGTCCTCGAGCAGCGACGGTTCCGGCACGTATTCCAGATCCATGATGTCGGTGAGTACGGCAAAAGTCGACAATTTTATGCAAGAGCAGTTGACCATCATTCCAAGATTCGTCACGCCCTCGTCCACTTCCGTCGTGCATCCTATTCGACTCCATTCCCCGATTCTGAAATGATCAAAAGTTAAAGTTTATGTTGATTTGTTAAGATTTTCGGTAAAAATTTGATCGAATGCTTACCCTCTAGCCGTACTCCAATGAACGCACTGAGGATTGATGCGCGTTTTGAAACCATCGTCTTCGCTCAACCAAAGTTGCACTCGAACTGGTGATTTGAGAGGTATTCCTGTCATTGTTTCGTAGCCAGTTTCTGATGGTACTAAGACAGATACGGTAACGATTGGAGATGCAATTCCAACTTCAACTCCCCATCGTATTGTAACAGACTCGTCGAATCTATGAATAAGAAAGTGGTTGAAAAAGTTTTACTTCTATCCGATTGTAGATAACGTTTAGTTTTCAAAGTTTACGCGAACAAACCTTTTGGGTAATATGTGTCCAAGTTCCTTATATTGCACGTAGCTTAGTACAGCTTTGCGATTTCCTAGACTGTTTTTTACGTTAAGATCACCCTGGTCTACGGGGTTTATTCCAAGCAGGCTGAGAGGCACTTGAATTTTCGAGTATGGGTCGAATTTGCTTGGATCGAGCATGTAGTTGTTGTATTTTGGAAAACTTATTGAAAGACCCATATGCTGCGGAGAAACTAGAAAACTTGAGGTGTCTGGTAAGATGACTCTTTGATCGGCAGCCGTTGGTCTTGGGGTGAAATTATTCACTTCTTTGTATTCAGCAGTTTCATATCCAAACAAGCTCTCCGTAGTTACGATATCCAAGCCTAACACTGAAATTTTAATAGTATACGCAATTTTAATAGTAAATTTCGTCTGACGCCTTAAGAAAATTAAATAAAAAGTCGTCATCGAGCTTTTTAGAGAAATACCCCAAAGAAATTTCAGAAAACTGTATAGTGTTAAAATTGTGATTTTCAGGATTGTTTCATCGTCCCCACATTACTATCAATGCTTGTATTTAAAAATGAATCTAATTACATTTAACACAATACTTATACAATTATTTTAATTTAAGCTTTAAGTAATTCTTTTACAAGTAACTTAATTTTTGTAACTTAATTTTTGTAACTTGTTTTGTAACTTAATTTTAAGCTTAAAGTATTCTAGTCAAAATTTGTTGAAAAAGTTGAATTACCGTTTTCGGGCTACTTATTTGTAACGCACTCAACTTTTGCAAGAAAATTTGAACAATCGCTAAAAACAAGTCAATTAATGTTAAAGAAAATGTTTAAATGATCCTATTTTAGTCATTAACAACAGAAAAAAACGTAGAGTATACAACCATAAAATGTTTAAAAAAGCTTTACACTTTTTAATAAGTATAAGTCCAGTTCTAACGGTTTGTTTATGTCCAACGAGTTATTTTTCGTTGGTCAAAAACTAGCCACAAAATGTTGAACATTATTACCACGGTTGAGAAATAAGTAATAATCGATTTAAACTTACCAACTCTTGGATCAACGACTTCAAAAGGACTTGTATAAGTGTCGTGCTGGGAAACCGCCAACGTCTTCAAGTACTCAGCCATGGCCATCATAATTTTTTCGGAGCCATCGCCAGTGAGCTTCTCGATTCTCAACCAATTGCTGGCGTACTTAGTTTGCAAAACGGCCCCCGTAATACCCACAAGATGCTCCACGTAATCCTTGTCTTGGCTGTGCGTAAGATTCAAACCGGCCAAGCTCTCCTCGTAACGCAGCAGCGCCGTGAGCAAGGACTCGGCGACGAGCAGATCAGCGCCGTACATGGTGCGAGTCGCGTTGACCGCGCGATGCAGTTCCATGGCCGTTTTTACGGCGAGGTAGGTGTTCAGCGTCAGGTCGTTCGTTTCCAGAGCTGCCAGCTGATATCGCTGATCGATGAATGCCTCCGACGTGCAATTGAACAAATCGGCGTCCTGCCAGCCGTTGAGCTTGTCGGAGCACATTCGCGACGCCTTGCCTTCGGCGCTTCCTGGACAGTGTTCTATCGCCACTTGACCGAACTTGGTGCGAGGCCACCAAAGTCCTTCGGCATAAGATCTAAACCAACATAATTATTACCACGTGCAATTTCTCAAAGCGAAATAAAACATCACGTATTATTTCGAAACTTTACCTCGGACATCCATCGTAAACAACTTCGCACCCTTTGAGAGTCACTTCGGCGTAGGGATTCGGGCAAGCGGTGCATTGCCTGCCTATGACTCCAGCTCTACATCGACATTGTCCAGTGAGAGTGTCGCATCGGAGCCCGTAACTACCCGTCGAGTAGCATTCGCAAGGTATGCACTCGTTTCTCCCGACTGGTCGGTAATGATTTTCCTTGCAGTAGCACTCGCCGGTGGTCTTGTTACACGCCGGATCGTAACCTTGCGATTCGTCGCAGTGGCATGGGCCGCACACCGGAGAGCCCCACCAAGTTGCTGGACATGGTTGTTCGGCTGCAAATATTTTGGGGAAAAAAAAATTAAAAATTTGGTAAAATTAACAATAGATTCGAATCATTAGTTATTGACGGCTGCCAATTTACCTTTCACTTCGCAGTATTCTCCCGAGTATTCTGGAGCTCTGCACTGGCAGTCGTATCCCTTTGGACTATTAACATTAGCGATGCATTTACCAGCTTCGCTGCAGGGATTGATGTCGCAGATTTTTTCACAACCTATGCCGACTCGACCTTCGTCGCAGACGCAATCGCTCGATTCCCATTTTTTCAAACAAGTCGAGTCATCGGGACACTGAGTTCGACATACTCCATCGTTTAAGCAGCCAGAGGCTACATTTTCCTGGATTATAGGACGTTGAAGAATCGTGTGATTATTTCCAATTCTCACGTCTTGCAAACAGCCGCTGTACAACGGCAGTTCGGTAATGAACGATTTATCCGGGCCACCGATTAGCGTTCTGCCGACGTACAATCCCTGTAGCTTTTCCGGCAACGACAAAACAACCGGTCTGTTTCTGTAGTCGATGTCGAGTTCGACTTGTCCCGTCTGCCAGCGCACCTCGATTCTGTGCCATTCTCCATCGGCGATCTCGACCCACGATTTTATGACATCGGCTCCGTCCAGCAACACCGACAATTTACCTCCGATGACTTCGAACAAGATCGAACTGTTCTGGCCTATTTGAATGGTCATGATAAAAGCGTACTGATCTCTCGTTCTCATGCTAAATCCCGTGAGCCAGGGTAGCTGTATAGGTTTGAGCAACGGATTGAAGCTGAGCACACCGTTTCCGCGGAAGTGCCAAGGTTTGGCCACTTCGTCGTCGCATTGTGGCCCACCGAAGCCCTCGACGCATTCGCAGATGAAGCCAGCGTAAACTTCTCTGCAGCTGCCGTCGTTGCGACAGGGATTCGATGCGCAAAAGGGCCGTTTTTCGGGACAACCAGAGGTAGTTCCATTGTCGGCCACGAAGGAATTCAAGTCGACGAATTGGTGATCCACGTGAAAATCACTGATGCAGCCAATGAAGTCTCGATTGCGCATTTGAAAGTTGGCCGGGATCGAGGGTAGTCCTCCCAATTGCAGAGGTCCCGTCAGATCGAGGAAGCGATGGCAGGTCTCGGTGATGTCGCCGCAACGCTCCGGCAGAATGTGCTCGCTTCTGCTCGCGCAAGACCACTTCTCTCCCAGACGCTCGCCGTGCTTCAGAGCCAGCGCGATATCACAGTTGTCGAGAGAGACTATCACAGATCGATTGACGTAAGACACCTGCACCTCGTGCCACTTGCCGTCGGACACGCCGCCGGGTATTTCGGCGGTCGCGGACGTTATCTCGTCCCCGAGCGAGAAGCTGAACTGCACTTTGGACTCGACGATTTCCAGGGCGATGAAGTCGTGCCTCTCGTTGTATCGTCCGTTGTACAGAAGCAAGCCTTCCGACGACTCCGTGGCGAATTTCAGTTTGAGGTGGAACCGATGTCGTTGCCTCAGCGAGGGAAACGTGAGGAACGTCATGGGTCCGAAACTACGCGACTTTAATTGACACAGAGGTGTGACGTTTTCCAAGGGTGTCACTGGGCAATTTTCACAGAAGAAGCCGCCGTTGACTTTGTTGATGCAGGTGGATCCTCCTTTGCACACGTTCGCGTAGCAAGCATCTTTTTTCATTGATATCTCGCAGTTTTTGCCCATAAAAGTACTGAGGCACTCGCACGTGTAGTCGCCCTCGCGTCTCCTGCACGTTCCTCCATTTTTGCAAGGATTCGAGTAGCACAAATTGACTTCGGTATCGCACATGTAAGCTTCTCTGCTGCCTGTGAATCCTTTCGAGCATTGACAAGTGAAGGTTGTCAAGGGGTAAATTGGTCTAAAAAGTACACTACTGCTACTTGCGAAACCCGAGGCATTTCCAAACTTCAGAACGGTGACGCATTCTTCGTAATTGAGGCAAGGTTCGCTGACGCACAGATTGTCTTCGAACGAGAGAACTTTGACGTTGGCTAATCGAGCAAGAATGCCGCGATTCAAATAAACTCGTTCTTGAAGAAATTGCGAACTGTAAAACTCGTCGTGCAAACCTGGCTCGACTCGCCGAGCGGAAAAACTCACGTTTAGAATTTTACTTTGAACGTCCGTATCTTCTTGAATACTAAAAATGAAAATATTTTCTTTGGGGCACGGAATAATAGCGGCCAGTCCGTCCAAAAAGTATCCTAAAAGTGGACTCAAGAAGGCATCTAACGTCATTTCATCTAATCTCACAGTTATGGAATTAAACAACATTTTATTAGTCACTAATCGGACCATCAAAGTCATGGTTGCTTTAACTTCGTTAATTCCATCTGTCACGGACACATCCATCGTAGCTATTCGAGGCACATTTGTGTTCAATTGCGGAGACAAAGTTATTTCTCCCGTAGATTTGTTCAAGTGAACTAAATTGGCATTGTTCCCGGATAATATTGTGTAAATGAGCTTATCCGTTACATCGGCATCAAAGGCGGGTATTCGACCAATGGCAGTGGTAGGAAAATAGTCTTTATAATTATTAAAGATTATCTGAAAATCTTCCAACTTTGGTGCATTATCATTAACATCGGTAACAAGAACCTGCAATGAATTAAGATTATTGTCATTAACTCCGATAAACGAGCTAAATGAATAAAAGAAATGAGACGTTACCTGAACTATAGCATCTGAACGCAATGGTGGAGACGTGGCTCTCACCACCAGTTCAAATTTCTTCTTCGTTGACTCATAATCCAGTTCAACGAGAGATATCAGCTCGGCCCGGTCTGCTCCGGGTCGGGTATTCAATTGAAAACTACTTGCATCGTCTCCACCAATTATAGAATACTGTACAATCGCATTGGGCCCCTCGTCGGGGTCGTGTGCGTAAATTTCTCCGACGGTAGAGCCGATCGGAGAATTTTCCGGTATATAGAGGGTTATTTTATCTTTTTCGAACGCAGGAGGCGAGTCGTTGACGTCCTCGAGTTTGATGATGACGGAAACGGTACTCGATAGAGCCGGAGATCCACGGTCAATAGCCAAGGCCGTAAGATTGTATCTTGCGGTGGATTCTCGATCGAGCGACTTATGAGTTCGAATGATGCCGGTCGTTGGGTCGATCGTGAACGAGCTGTCGCCATCGTTTTCCAACATATATTTAACCTGCAAATTAAACATAAATAAAAATATAAGCATCACTTGAAACTGAAAGAGAATTAACGACAAAGTTAGAAACTCACTCTTCCATTGAGACCAACGTCAACGTCCGAAGCCGTGATCTGCAGAACACTAGTGCCGATCAACACGTCTTCTCTAACGGAACCTTGATACTGCATCGCGTCGAATTCCGGCGCATTGTCGTTGACATCCGTCACGGAGATCTCGACGTCGGTCGTGTCGCTCAGCGGCGGCACACCTCCATCCTTGGCCGTGACCGTCAGCAAATATCCCGACATTGTTTCTCTGTCCAACAACTTGGTCGTCGTGATGGCGCCGGTTTGCGAATTGATCGCGAACTCGGTGGCTTCCAAGCCGCCCTCCTCGCTGCCCAGACTGTACAGGATCTGGGCGTTTTGACCGACGTCGGAATCGGTGGCGCTTACTACCAGAACCGTCGTGCCGATGGGAGCGTCTTCGAAGACCGACACGGAGTACGGGGCGTTCTCGAACACTGGCGCGAAGTTATTGGCGTCGGACACGTTGACGTACACGAAGGCGGTGTCGCTTCTGCCGCCCGAATCCGAGGCTGTTATCGTCAGAACGAATCGTTTCTCCTGCTTGTAATCCAGCGGCTGAGTTATCGTGATCAGTCCACGGCCGTTTTGCGACGTTATGGAGAAGCGACCTCGAGTGTTGCCGGATGAAATTTCGTAATGTATTCTGGCGTCCTCGTCGGGATCGGTGGCCGTCACCGTCGTGACCGGAGTACCTGGCGGATTATCTTCGCCGATGACCACCTCGTAGTTCTTGGGATCGAAGTACGGATCGTTGTCGTTGACGTCGGTAACCGTCAGCAGAACAGTGGCGCTGGCGGACTTGGGTGGTTCCCCGGAATCACTGGCTATGACGATAAACTGGTACTTGGAGCACTGCTCGCGATCGAGTTGTCTGATCGTGTAAATCCATCCGGTTTCATTGTTCACCTCGACGGGATAGTCTTCGGTGGAGCCTCCGCTGAGATCGCGAGATCCGATGCTGTATCTAATCAGTGCGTTTGGACCTTCGTCGGCGTCGTACGCCTGTACTCTCAGAACGGAGTAACCCACGGACACCGATTCTGAAACGGCCTCTTGAAATTGCGACGTGTGGAATCTGAAACGGATATTACGTCGTTAAACATCTCTTGCTGATACGAGTAGCAAGCTTTTTCTCAACTTACCTAGGTACGTTGTCGTTGACGTCTTTGACCCGGACTAGTAGTTGCGTCGTGTTCGACTTGGCCGGCATTCCACCGTCCTGCGCCCTGACGATGATCTTGTAATTCTTCACGGTTTCGTAATCCAGCGGCTTGACCAGAATCACGTCTCCGCTCGTCGAATCGATCTGAAAGGTGTTCTGCGTGTTGCCGCCGATGATGGCGTAGCGGATGGCGGAATTGCTGCCGGTGTCGGCGTCGGTGGCGCGAATCTCGGCGATCACCGGATTGATCGTGTAATCGAGATCCTCGGGCACGTTGACGGTGTAAGTGCGCTCGGAGAACTGCGGATAATTGTCGTTGTCGTCGAGCACGTGAATGACCAGCGTAGCCGAGGAGCTCTGGCGATTCGTCGAGGGAGTCGCGAGATCCGTCGCCTGGACTATCACCGTGTACACTTCCGTCTTTTCTCGGTCGAGGGTCGTTCTGGTCGTTACTATGCCGCTTCGCGTATCGATTCTGAAAAAAAAACCAATCGAGGATTGAAATACATTTTCGGTGAAGAATCAAGTTGGGTCGCGAGCATTCATGGCCTTTTCGTGCGTACCTGAAAGTAGATTGGTCCTCAAGCATGGTCGTCGTACCGCCACCGGTGGTCGAGACGATCGAGTACTCGACCTCGGCGTTCTTTCCCATGTCCTGATCGGTGGCCTTGATCGATATCACGCTCGAGCCCAGAGGCACGCTCTCGTGGACCGACGCCTCGTACTCGGGGGACTCGAAATTCGGCGCGTGATCGTTGGCGTCGAGCACGTTGATCTGAAGCGTCGTCGTTCCGGTCCGCGGCGGAAACGAGTCGTCAACCGCGAGAACTCGAAAGTAATGAACGTCCACGTTCTCGCGATCGAGCCGAGCCGTCGTGCTGACTTTGCCGCTCGCCGAGTCCAGATTGAAGAGATTCTGCGATCGCGAGTCCAATAAAGAGCTCATCGTGTAACTGAAAAAAAAGTCGACCATTCATCAATCACTTGCCCGTTGAAACTGAGAAATATTGCTTGAAAAATTATAACTAACCGAACGACGCCACCTTCCGGATCTCTCGCTCTGACCGTAGTCACTCCGATTCCAGGTTCCCTCTCTTCCTCCACCGCTGCGACGTAGAGCGCTTGCTCGAAAAACGGCGACTGATTTCGAAGCTCGCGCCTGACTCTGCGCCCCAGATCCGAGTCGTCGAGTTGCTGGTGATGGAAAACGATCTTCAGGCGATGTTCCGCGTCGGCCAAGTACGTCGTGGCGCATCGCAGCTGCATCGATACCGATATCTTCCACAATGGATCGACCAGGCATTGTTCCGAGGCCGAGACCAAGTCTCCCGCGGCACCTTCGATCAAAAAACGCGGATCCGCGACTCCTCCTGCAATGCGTGAAAAATGAATGTATAATTCATATCGACATTGGACGCTAGTTTTATTCGTGTAAGCGCGTAACCTCCGTTGGCTCTAAAGATTACTTTTAGACGTTGAAGAAAAATAATTTAAATTGGCCTGTCGTACAATTGTCTTTGTGCTCTAAAGGTGAATGCTAGAATGACTCGGCTGCGGGGCCATAAGAGGTATAAGCGCGCTGATAAAATAGTAAAGGCCTCGAGCCACATACTACTTGCGTGCACTTGAATAAGCTACACATCATCGGACGTAAAGAGTCACGCGGCCGGTATGAGAGCAAATTATATCGTACAGAGAATACTGAACCCGGAAACGACGTAAAAGTCTCATGCTGCAGAACTATATTATTACTTTACTGTAGCATGTGTGCCTTGTGTATAGTACTATACATAAATATATGTGTGTGTGTGTGTGTGCGCGTGTACACGTGCTGTTGTAGTGCCGCGAGTATACTGACCCCATCTAGTCTCGCACTGCTTGAGGGCCGTGTGGGGCAGAAAGTCCCTGAGCGCGGCGACCAGCTGCGACGTCCTGAGACAGACCTGGGTGAACCTGTCGGTGCTGGGCATGGCGTAGGAGGCCAGGGTCTCGGCCATCCATCCCTTGGTGGCGGCCAGATCGACGTTCTCGCCTCCGCAGCCGGTGACGAGGATGCGCAACGGCAGACTGTAATAGTCGATGGTCACTCGGCCCAGCCGCGTACTCGTCGAGTCGATGTAGAACGTGAACAGCCTGCAGGACGGTTGATCGTAATGTGCGTGCAATCATAATTACGCGGCCGCGCAGCGAGATCGTCGAAAGACGATAAGTGCGCGCTTTACGTTGCATGACTTGCGCTCGCCCGCGCAAGCACGTCTCTCGCTGTGTTTTTTGCCGATCGCATGGAGAAATTTATTGCATCTATTATGAATGCCCGTTCGCGCTATTGTTTAGTCACGAATCGAGTTTACTCAAAGACGCTCCAAATGACTGGACATTTTTCAATCGATTTAAAATTGATCTTGCTACAAGCTTATGAAATTTATCTATTAAAATTTACAAATTATCGAGCTTTTATAAAAAAAGCTATAATCTTAGACGAACATCTCAATCGGTTGGCACCACTTACCTGGGATATTGGAGCCCATCGCAGTTGAGACTCTTGGCCAAGGTAACTCGACCGGTGTGCGGATGAACCTTGAGCAGTCTGAGCGCGAACCATGCTGTCCTGTCCTGGGACGCGCTGTATCTTCTCTTGCCGCCGAGATGCGGCACGCCGGCCTCGAACACGACGGTACCGGGCGGCAGGTCGGACGAGAGCACGGCCAAGTAAGCAGAGGCCAAGCCCGCGAGTCCCAGCAGCAGCAACGAGAGCAGCAGCAGGACTCGCGGGCATCCTGGGCACCACGAGCCCATCGGACTCAGCAACGGTGCAGCCTCGTCCTCGTTGCGTTTCTTCTACCGCTGCTGCTGCTGCTGCTGCTGCTGTTCAGCAACGACGTCGACTCGACCCTCGGGGCCATCGAGATACGTGCGCACCAAGACTCGCGCTCTGCACGTGGTGTGTGGCACTCGGCTTGTGCGCTACGCCCTGAAATCAAAGAAGGAGGAGCCATTATAGTTGCGATTAGAGCATGGGCTGTGTACCTTTTTGCATACATTGCATATATTACATCTGTGTATGCATCTATCTATAGGCCTTTAATCTTTGCTCGCCAGCATTAGTGGAAAATGTCCGAGCGTGCGAAGGAAAAATTGCTATTCACGGCATACCGCGCGCGTGCGTGCACGTGCAGTGTCATGTAGACTTTACGCCGAGTTATATTTTATTTTTCGCCCTGAACAACTGTACACGATATAATTAGTGGTAATTTCATGTGCCAAGTCTCCGCAGGCAACTTTGTTTCTCTATGTAATTTTCGATATAAACCGCGCGATAAGTACATGCATTGATCAAAGGCTTCTTTATTTTCTTTTTAAAAACTAAACAGTTATGCCATAAGGTTAGGAAAAAAATTTGTTTATTAGGTCGAATTCCATTGACAGCAGGTTGCACTCGTGCCGACATTTCAATCGTAACGCGATGCACCCGCTTGAGCTCGAGCTTGCAGCTTGGGCTAAAAGCAATTAACGCCGGTGCTTTGCCGAGACAAGCATGTGGCGTAATTAAAAAAGCTTCGCTCAAACAACCCGCGCGCAGTATTTTCATTCGTCAAAAGCTCAAAGCTGCTTCAATGCCAAAACGCTTATAGCCTTTCGCTCTCTCTCTCCTCTCGTCGAATCGAAACGTTGCTGCTCTCCCTCCCCAGGATAAAAAGCTCGAATAAAAGTGCAGTTTTGCCGCGAGCCATGTGCTCAGAGATCGCAAGGAAAAAGGGAGACGAACAACCGCTTTTAACGAGCAGATATGCGCAGTGCAGCCGAGAGAGAGAGAGGAGAGAGTGAAGTAGACGAACGAGCTTCCAGCCGCTTCGATTTAATAAATTTAACTACGGACAAATTATGAATATAACAATCGCGTCGTTTGTGCAACCATCAATGAACGCAGAGAAGCGTCAAACACGCACGTTTACTATAAATATATTGCGCCATAGCCCGTCCGTATGCTCCTACCCGTTTCCCCTGAATAATTATGGTCGTAATACTTTAATTTACGATGGACGTGTATGGCTTTCCAACTGTGTGCGCGTTGCAAAAAACGTTTCGCAGTGGAAACAATATTGTATCGAGAGGCAGGCGAACGAGAGACCGAGAGAGTACTTAATGAGGCTTGCGTGTTAGATAATGATAACGTTTAGCCGAGCTGAAAATTCATTTTTCAAAATTTATCGACGATTATAAAGCAACGGCCCAACTGCCGACGTTGCTTTACACAAGTTTTTGTCATAAAGAGATCAAAAGCGTTTGTTTATATGTGCTCGAGAAGTAAACACAAGACTTTCGATATTATATGCTCTCGCGTGACTGAAAAACAACGAGAGCGCATGAAATGTGACTCGCGCGAGCGGACACGTAAAAAATGAAAGACTTGTTTTCTGCTGTAGTAGCTTTTTTACCTTGTATATATACGCTTTAAATATATATACACACGCGTATACGTCCCTCTTACGCGGATGAGATAAGCTATATGGTCAAGTATACATATTGAACCAGTATATGCATATATACTTGGGTGCGTACATAAAAAAAATCTAATGTGGCAGTAGCTTAAAATATTATAGAGTATCTAGACGACGCATGCACGCGGGCGTACACATGCGCACATGGGCATTATATGCGGGAGCTCGCGGTTCCGTGTTCTCTCTTTCTCTCTCTCTTGGAGCTCTTTCTTTCTTCGCTCCCGCGTGCCGCCTGTATATGGCATGTACGCAAGAAGAAAAATACACGCGATAAATCGCAAATGCAAATTAACATTTTTTCTTCTTATATACAATACAGACTGTATTACACCATTTACTCGCTCCGCAAAGTACACCGACGTCCTATGTACAGTATACCCCCGAGGCCCTCGGGGCAACATCATGAGCCGCGGTGGCAACGGCAGCATCGGCATAGCATCAGCGTCGGTGTACTTTTTCACAAGAGTAAAATGTTTCTTTCATTTTGCCAGCGCTGTTTATCAATTAGATCGCTGGGCATAAAGTGTGAGATTGCGCCCGGTGTTGAATTAGTGTCATTTGGCACCGACAAAACCACACCGTCACCGTCATCATCATGCGGAGAAATGAAAGAAACCGCGAGACCGTCGAAGCTGCGCACAGAGTCAATGTGGCGACGTTGGAATGAGCAGAGAAGCTGCGGCTGTTCACATGCCTCTTCGTAAACGCGAATACTTCGTGTGCCCGGAGTAATAATTGCGGGTACTGCATCGCTGCCCGATGAATTATTAAACGGAGGAATTGATAATTTTCACTTCATCGATGCTTCATACACGGGCTCGAGTAAATCAATCAAGTTTCGTTATTGCTCGGCTTCTGCGGTACGAGACCTCTTCTCTCTCTTGTCGTTCGCCTTGTACGCGAGGTTGTACGTGCGGCCAATAAGGCCAAGCGAAGATTTTTGAAGAAAATTACCGATTGTATCGAGTCTGATTGATTCGAAGATTTTCGCGCTCGGCTCTGCTGTCGCTCGTTCGGGCGCTTGCATGCGTATGTAGACGTTGATTAAACGTCGTGCTCTGTTATTGCGTATAAGTTTGTAATTACCTAGAATTTAAATAATCAATCTATACTGTCATTACGCGCGATTGCTCTCATTTTTCGAGAGATCGGCCTCTTCCTATGCATTATAATATATCCTGTGCTCTGTTGTTTTTTTTTTTTCGTCGTTGGTCGACGCATCGCTCCAATGTACGAGAGCGAGCGGTAGCAGCGCATCGAGCTCTTTATGACGTCACGTGGACGGGGTATCCGGTTCTGCGTGCTACTGCTACTAGACTGCAACTAAATCTGCAATCTACTCCCTTTCCTTTTTGCCCGCATCGTGTGTATAAATATACGCGCATAGATACGCGCGCGCGCGAGCACACACGTATCTCTCGATTTCTTTTCTTTAATTGTAGTCTCTATTACTATCTTAACGAGTTGAACGTTCGCCGTCTTCCGTAGTTTACTCTCTGAGCTGCTGCTCGGCTATATCTTGATGGATTAAATTTTGGAATGTTGTTTCTGAAGCTTCGTCCTTTTTTTCGTCGCGTATCAAAGGGGCAGTTCCCGATAGATACAATTAAGTTTTTGGTCTTCGTTATTTTCATTCCATCATGTCGCATTTCATAAGTTCCATACAGCTATATGATAGAAGAATAGCAACCAGTTTGAATCGAATTAAATCGAGCCGGCAGGAATAATTGAGTTTACGAGCATAGCTCGAGTACTTTATTTCCATTTTGCAAAACGTCAATAGCGCAAATGAAAATCGACTGGCACCTAGTGATGAAGCTTGTAAGTTTCTTATTTTTCGTCGGGTTATTGTACAGGAATTTCCGTGGATTGACAGCAGTTGCTTTGTGTGATTAATTATCTTATTTGATTACACATTTAAATGTAATCTTGTCATTGATCTTGTAACGAGGCTGGAATGAAATTTCTGAATGGGTAATCCTCTGGATAGCTTGATTACATCAATTGCGCGCAGCCTCCCGTTCGCATTTTCCGCAGCTCGCAAAAGCTCGAGCGTATTCTTTTTCGCCCTTACATTAATTACGAGCGATACACACGCCACGGTTCGCAATGCGCACGTCGCATTCCTCCGTTCATGTGTATATATACGCTCGAGCTCTGTATTATATATACATGCAAACCCGATGAGCTTCTCATTCTCTCTCTCTTGCTTCGCTTCTGAATATCCTTGCGCCGCTTTAATTATATCTGCTTTGCGTCCCACCCTCGGCGATGTACCTATAGCTACTCTGTCTCTCTCTCTCTTTCTTTCGTCGGTCTGCTATATACCGCTCTGTTTTACGATACCGTTAGGCCATCGTGACTCGCCCTTATCTACGGCCTCTTTCTGCCTCTCTTTCTTTGCTCAAGTCTCTCGCAAGAGAGCATAGCAGCAGCAGCAGCACAACACCTAGTGCTATTTTAAACTCCTTTTTAGTCTTTCACGCATTAGATTCCGTTCATACACATATACGTTATATCTATATTGCGCGTGTACGCCAGTACATTACACCGCGATACATATTACATTCGCGGCTAAGTAATATTTATCTGCCGGGGCTCTGCATGTATATACGATGTTGTTTTTTACCATGGGGTGCGAAGTAGAAGAAAACTATACGTGTGCGCGAGCAAACAACGTGTTATGAAAACAAAGAATTTCTTGGCAATATATAAATGCAGAGAATATATATACGCAAGTGTACGCGCGAGCGCCGGTGTATACTATGTGTAGCGTTTGTAAGCCGACTTCACGGAAAGGCGCGCGACGAGTTTTTCATTTTTGATTTCCTTAATATTACTATATTGTGCATTTTATTGCTGCTGCTGCGAGTTGTGCGCGCGAAAGGGGATTTTAACGGAACGCGTACGCTACTATATGTACGTCGAGCTCTTTCTCGGCGTCAGCCCGAAGTAGTAGCCTCCGCTCGTAAATCGCGCTCTTTATGTCTTAATTGTGGAAAATGGAGAAGATACACACACAACAAACACACACGAGGTGTGCAGCGAGCATTATTAAAGCCCGGGACAAGCCGCATGCGTGGGAGATATTATTATAAGCTTAATGTGCCTCGGGGGGCTTAACATATTCCGCGACTTGTTCTTCTTTTCACAAAAGCAACGTCGCGGCTTGCTCGCGTCTGCGAATAATATGATAATTATGAAAGAGCAGCCTCTACAAGATCGTTCGCTTTGTCTATCGCCATAGATGCGTATAATGTGTGTAAGCGGGTAACGGCCCGCTGCTCGATGCGTTCACAGCTTGAAACGTACTCCTGTGTGTATAGTACCTGTATGTTGTGTGGCAAACTTTGGCGTGCTAAATTTAGATGGAACTACTTACATATCTCAATAAATCATATAGCAACTTACAAGTGTACAGTTTTATGGGCATAAAGAGTCGTAAATTTAGCATTATCAATAAGCGATGCTAAGTGAATATGTTGTCTGGGTCAAGTCTGATAACTCAATGCATGAATTGAGAGATAAAATGATTAATTTATTTAAACAGACAGTCGAAAGGTTGTTATATATCAAAGGGACGTCCGAAAGCCTGGCCATATAATATTCCGAAACCATAGAAAACATTATGAAGCTGTGCGACTGGTCGCATCGATATTGCCATTCGCTTGTCATAGAAAACGCACCCCTCGTACGCTCAAAACTCATTTATGTTATCTGCGTGAGCGTGCGAGTGCGTGTACGTTTGTTGCTCCCCCCCGTAAGGTCATTTCAACGACAGGATTAAAGGGCCAAGCGAGCCATGTACATGTCGGCTTCGAAATAGCGTAATGCTTAAAAACGAGAATATGGTCGTCGGCGCCCGAACTTGTGCAATATGGACTGTTTACCGGATTATTCAGATAAGAAAATTGCCGCTTCGATGAAGTGTAAACTCGAGGCTTAACAGCAGTTTTATCATGCTCGATACGGTGCGGTTGAAACACGTACCTGGCTTTACGTCGCTCGAAATAGGAATTTCATTGAGCAGTTTCTATATAGCTTGTTTCACAGTTCTTTAATTTCTACCTCTGGGGCATTTGGTCGTACGCTTGTCAACTATCCTAGATTAAATGACGGGAATATACACAATTTTTCACAGAGAAAAGCTTATTTCCATAAAATACATTTTCAACGACTTTGCTTGGAAATCTAAAATCCTTTATGCATATTGAATTCTGAATGTAGCCAACCAAAAATGTTAGTCTTTCACACTCAGCTAGTACTATTTAGTTAAATTAAATTTCCGATGGGATAAATCTATTATTTTATCTATAATGTCTTTCATGCCAAGTTATTTAAAAAATTGCCAAGAAATAGCATTATAACGATCAGCCAAAATCGTAAATATTTACACCGGTTCTCAACGGCTTTTTGTCAATCCGTTGTTCTACCCTTAACGTCGAATTATCTTTAGCTAGTCATTGAATAGGAAAATTTTATCGATTGCCAGGCATCATCCCTTGTGTTCATCCAGTTGCCTCCTCATCCTATTTCTCGGTTTCTTAGCCAGTCGACGAGAAAATTCAGTACCAACATTACGTGTGTATGGATAGAAGTTATGATTATTCCGAAGGCCATTACGCGCCAGAGTAAGCACGATAAAGAAAGTAAATGAAAGAGTATAGTCGAAGAGCGGCCAAGAGAAGCAGCCGCGCATTTATACACGTTGAAAGCCGATCAAGTATAGAGTGCGACTTTACAAAAAGAAAATATGACGATTAATCGATATGATGAGGCTACTTTTTGCCCGCTTATGTATCCTTTAATCGGCCTGCGTATATGATATAATGACTGTTGAAAATGTTGGAACCAATATGGGCTGCTGCGAGATAATTGCAGCAAGACCGGAAGAAAGAGCCGTCGCACCGCATTGCTGCGTACGCAGCTCGTGCAGCTCATGTAATCGCGGCGGCGGCGGCGACGCGACTCAATAAGTACATGAAGACGTTAGAAGGACAATAACTATTCTAGCGTGTATGCCGCGCGATATCGCAATTATGATCATAGGTGCTGCTATTAAGGCAACATGTGTTTCGATACTCGGTACATAATGTACTCGCAACGCATCGATGAATACTGACTAATGTACCGCGTGATTGGGAAGCAGCGCAGTAGCACCAATGGATGGACGATGAAAAGCAAAAAAATGCAAAAGGTCGCACAAAAGTAACGAAGCGTGTAAATCTTTACACGACACGTTGCGATCATAACATTGAGACCGATCGGCATTTTTGACACCTCCGCGTGGAGCTCTCATCGGAACTCTCAGCAGAAGCGGCTTATTTTCGAGCCCTTCTCAAAGTTGTGCGAGCCGAGCCGCGCGAACCATTCAGTCATCCATGAACGATCGCGGCGATCCGCAGATCGAGGGAAAAAAAGGAGATCGGTGCAGCTATGCCCGTGTGCGCGCAGGTTGATCGCTGAAAGCAAGAGCACGGCAAAAGTGAAACGAAAAAACCAAAAGCAGACTCGGGCGATGTAAGAGCTCTGGACAAACGCAAGAGGCAGGGGAATAGCAGAGCAGCCTTGGCAAAAGAACGAGAGCGAAAAATAATGCCAAAGGAGATGCTGCGGAGGAAAAAAGAGTATGAGAGAAAGAGAGAAACTAAAGCGTGGATATGAAGCGGGACGGAACGAATACCCTCTGAGCTTGAGCTATATAGCCTATATTATGCGGATCGACGAAAGAGAGAGAGAGGCAGAGAGACAGAGGGAGAGACAGAGAGAAGAGAACTTATACGAAACTATTAATTACGAATGCGGCGGGCCGGCGACCAAGAATTACGCGAGGAACAACAAGTTGTAAGGAATCCGGTCCTACCAATTATCTATATAGCTTTGGTAGTCGGCTTTTTAGGCGGTCGATCCTCGGCCACCTTTTTCCCTCTCTTTCTCTCTCTCTCTCTCCCTTTTCGCCCGCATTATGGCTTTCATAATTTTTTCCCTTTCATATACATATTCGAAACTTGCCCACGACTGAAAATGTTGCACACAATAGTGTTCTACGCGTTCGAGACGAACAAGTGTTCCTGCTGGCAGGGCTCGCATGGAGACGTTCGCTGTGCACGGCCGTCGCGCATAAAAAAACATGTGGAGGAAACACATGTTAAACGGAAATATCTGCTACGTACAGCTTATTTGATAATCATTTTTTGTATCGTTGAATATTTCAACTATAAGCTTTCTCAAAAAAGTATATGTACAATAATTCTCGAGTTTACCAACATTCGAATCTCTTGACAGTTTTGCGATAGCAACTATTATATACCCAAGTATATATTACACCGTTGTACTGGCGAAACGCGAAAGGATCGCTGTGCACCTTCGAAAAACGAAGCCATATTTTTGCGCACTATCGCGATTCTGTGTGTATAGACGAGGATATAGGAAGCACAGAGCCGGAGCTTAGAGTCGTAACGAATCGTAATTATCGTAAATAAAGCCTCGCGGGTTGGTCTGGATCGCCGGCCGCAGTGCACTTTCTGGACTCGCGGACTTTTTGAACGCGGGCCCTTCGCGGAAGAAACGCAACGGTAAGCGAGCGAGCCTCGTAAATAAAACTTTGCGCCTCGTATTCTCTACGCGAGCTCGGCCGCAGAGTGCATTATACGTCGTGTTCCTTGGGCTATATCGCGCGACTCGTGCGCTCTGGATGCTCCTCGTTCCTCGGAAGGGCCCCGAAATTCGCTCCGAACAAAGGGAGTTACTTTTCGAGTGCAAAAAAGACGCGCAGGGAAAAAAGGATGAGCCGAGCCAGCGAGCGAACGAACGAAGGAAGAAAGGCAACGTCCGCCCGTTGCAACTTTAATGCCCGCTGCGTTCGGCTATATAATGTGCAGTGTATAGCGTGTGCGTTGTGTTGTGTACGTTGCTGCTGCTGCTGCTTCTTGCCCTCCGGTCCCGACTCGCGCGCGCACTGTTTGGCTATTATATGCGAAAAGAGAGCCGAGCGCAAGAGGCCGCCTCGCAACGTACTTATTTGAAATGCAGACTGCACGAGCGGCATATACGAGAGGTACATCTATATGGCCGAGGCACACGAGCTGCTGCTGCTGCTGGAGCTCAGGCATCCTTCGAGTCTCGCGGCGCTCATGGATATACATAACGTACCATCGGAGCGAGGACCCTCGAGTCGCTTTAATAATGGATATCGTGGTGGGTGTTGCGGTGGAATTGAACGGAGGCTGGATTAGATGCGACTCAGCCCGGTGAGAGAGAGAGAGAGAGAGAAAGAGAGAAAAAGAGAGCCCAACTTCGAAGCCGGCCGGCGCTGCTGCGGTATGTTTCTTCATGTACGCCAAGACGCGTGTTTTTGCGGAGACACAATTTTTCTTTCCCATTACCAACGCCGCCGCTTCGTGCTACACCATGGCATGTTCCCAGGACTCTAAACCACGCGTATCTATATAGCGCATTCATATACCACACGCGTGTGAAGATTAATGGAGCCGTGTCCCATCGGGCGAAATGGAGAAAAGCGTCAAATGCTTTCCCATCGCGTCATAAATAACCGATTATTCGCTTTTCCTCTGTCGAGTCGGGGGCGAAAAAAAAACCAATCGCAGAGGAGTGAGCCATTAGAGCACTTTCCAACGACTCCGTTCGTTCATTTATTCACGCGATCAGCCGTACCAAACGAATATTGATATTCCCACCAGCGT
Source organism: Trichogramma evanescens (assembly GCA_902732785.1). NCBI lineage: Eukaryota > Metazoa > Arthropoda > Insecta > Hymenoptera > Trichogrammatidae > Trichogramma > Trichogramma evanescens. The sequence continues at coordinate 50,363 of CACVKI010137386.1, read as the reverse complement.
CGCATGCAATGATATTATTATTGAGGATTCATGTACAAGTTGGCGCGTAATTAAATTATTAAGACGTAAAAGTTTATTGGTTCTGGCATTTTATTCTATACGGTTACTCACGCTTCTTTACAGTTCACTTTACGACTCGAAATTGTCTAGTCGCGCGAGGTTTCGCTCGGCAATGAAAATAAAAGCTCTACTGGCGCGTGTTGTGTGTGTGCGAGTATTGAAAAAAGAAAATCAATTTTCTTCTGGGCTGAAAAAGAGGGACGTCTGACGTCGAGCGTGGAGATCAGAGAGAGAGAAAGAAAAAGAGAGAAGCAGCGAAATCCTCGACATATACGTAGGTACGGATACGTATAAGTATATACCTCGGCTCGCAGGAGGAAAAATCAGTTATATAGGCGCGTGCACGAGCTTATATAGGTTTAGCGTGTAGGATTTGCGCAGGTATCGAGCCGTACATAGGCGGGCGCGCGAGCCCGTACTTGATGATAGGGCAGAAAATTCCCGATAAACAGGCTATTGTCCAGGAAGGGGAGTCTTGGATGTATCTAACGAGAGGAAAGAGCAGAGCAGCTCCCCGCGATCTGTCGGATCGTGGCGATCTCGGTGCAGGCAGGAGATTTCTTGTGGCCGTGCGCACCTCTTACGTAACGGAAAATATGTTATTTATCGCGAACGCAGAGCGGCCCACTGCGCTACGTGCCAGGCAGTACGTGTAAGCCAACTACTACTACTACTATACCAGCACACGGTGGGCGCTTTACGAGCTGCAGAAGTTTCGCGTAAACGCATTTATGACTTAATTGCAGACCGAGAGCAGACTCGGACGCCGGATGATAATATTTCGCGCAGGATATACGTGCCGATCGTATTATAAACGCATGTGCATATGGTTGCTAGCTGTTGCACATAGAGCACGTGTGTCTGATGCAGTTTGATGCAGCTGCTGCTACTGCCACGATCCGGAATGCCATTCGAATTTATGAATTCTACCAGTGTAAGTGACTAGCGAGCATTTTTACGATCTCTCGGTGTGATAAAACTTGTTATACTAACTGTACGCGGATTAGGCCAGGACTATAAGGTATTCGCTCCGCGCACAGCTTTCTCGATGGTCAATTTCCATATGCAAGTTTTCACGTAGCCTCAATTACGCTAACAGCTTAATAAGAGCCTATTTAATAAAGAGGAATTCCAGTCCAGATTGAGCGTCTGAATAACGCGGCGAAATTAAATATGCCAGCTGCGCGTGTAACCCTTTCACCCCGTCTCGATTCGCTTTTTTTTCGTTTCTGGCACGAGAGATACACGACGCGCTCGAGAGCTCGTAGGCAGCGAAAAGCCCACGCCGTATATATCCCGTACTCGTAAGCTCGTCTTCAGTTTCACGTCTCGGTGTCGAGAGAACAGCAGGAGTTGACACGGGTCTTGACTTTCCTCCTCTCTCTCTCTCTCGGCTCTCGTGCCTGTGTGCCACCACCGAGAAACCTGATGAAGATTGAGCCAACTTTTTGTATCCCCTCGACAATGCGCACACCCACGCACTCTGACAGAGGCAAATGGAATGGAGTAAAAAAAAAACGCACGGGGAAAAAATTAGTCGGATCTCTTGTATCTATTCGGGATACCGCCCGTCGACTCTCTCGATATCGCTCGCTACGCGTTGGGTATAAGAGCGGTTGTAGAATTTTTAGACACGCCGAGTATATATCCGTGCGCCAAGAAGACGAGGACGATCGTCTCTCTCGATGGAAGCTGCACGCGGAAAAAAGGTGGATTACCCTCGCGCTCGCGCAGCCTGCCGAAGGGAAATGTGCACAGCCAGCGAGATATGTAAATTGCCTTTATACATATATACAGTGACTTGGCGCGAGCAGCTCTCGGGCTCGCATCGATGCGCCAACTTTTTCTTCTTCGTGCCTCTATCGCCGTTTTATTTTCAACTCCGATGCTCCTATATCGTTTCTCTTTGAAAATATACATTTAAATGATTCGAGGAGTGTACGCCTTGTGTAATGTCACGAAGTTTGCGCATTTTTCACGCTCAAAGGTTATAATTATTATATAGCTTATGAACGAGAAGAGAGTATATCGGATTTACTCTGCAGACGTTACCGCAATCAATCGTGATAATTGTGAAGATCGATTTTATTGGCAATCGAGCTTGGTCATGGCATAGACGCGGGACTCGACGCGGTGGGTGTCCGGGAGTACCACATATAATTAATGATGGTGAAAACCCAGCTACATGTGCAATGCAACGCTGCGGCTCGGCTACACACTGCAATAATATTGCATTTCGAACGATCGGTCGCAGCTCGCCGAGGTTATAAGGGATAAAGCTCTCCCGATGATTTATTTTCAACGCTCGTGTTTTTCCCTACCGATGAGCCGACATTTTCCTACACGCAAATTTGACTTTCGCGGATGAATTAATTTACTAAAATAATCATTGCAGCTACTGCGCTCGAATCATTTCTGACTGCCGTATATATATGAGCGCGTCTTATCGCAAGTCTTGCGTGTTGTTTATATACAAGGCAGCTTCGATCGGATAACAGTTGCAGTACACCCGCTGCAAGCTGCTATGTCACGCTATTGAGATAATTTAGCCGCAGCGTCGTATGAAGCGATCTTTCATATACGTGGCCCCAGACGAAGGTCGAGCCAGTGCAATTAAGCCTCTTAGGTTATATATATAAAATTATAGGTTGGCACAATCTATTCAGCTCAGAGCATCGAGAGAGGATGAAGAAGCTTTTAAAATGTTTTGTAGCCCGCCGGTGCTAATATGTTATTAGACAAAACTGCGCCCCCCTCGCCCACCGAAACTAACTCACCGTGCGCTTGGGCGTCATTATTTCGTTTCACCCCGCAGCCCAATGATCTCGAACGATTTTGTGTGCGCGCGCGAGCTGCCGCCGCCGTTGATGCAGTCGGAGGCGATTCTGAATTTTTATTTCATATTCGCTCCGACCTCTTCTCTTTTGGGTGAAACCGCTCGAGCGTGCCAAAGGTGATATCGATACGATCGCGCGCGCGCGCCTCTTACTTACTTGAAGGGCTTCCTGGGATATTTCGACTTTTACCCGGTTCATTTTACGGCCTTTTTGAAATTTAATTTTAGCGCGTTTGTCGCTAACACATGCCATTCGCATCGTTTAAAAACTCGTCAACGCGAAATTTCTCCTTTTGCCTGAGATTAGGGATAGCTAAACAGTCGCATAAAGAGAATGAAAAATGTGAGATTTCAAAGTTTTGATGTTTCGACGAGTATATGAGCTTATACAAAATCTGCCGACTGGATCTAAAAAAAACGAGGAGGAACCGGAATGGGCCCGAGGTTGGAACGAGTTTTTTCGTCGACAGCTACCGATTACGCAATTGACTTTAAACGTTTGAAAGGATTTTCGTATTTTTAGTTGTAGCTATTACGAGTCGCGGCGGAGTTTCGGCAGAGTACTAAGAGACGAAAGACTGCGTATACATATTATGCGTATGTATGCGAGCTACTCCCGCGAGACAATAAATCAAAAAAACATAAAAGCTCATCGAATAAGTATGATATTTCAGCATGAGTCGGTTCTGTCTTTTTTAGGCATTCAATTCATTAATATATGTGTGTTTGTTGTCTGGTGGTGGATGCGCGCAGGAGGGCCGAGGCGGCGGTGGCCGTAGTAAGAGCAACAGCGGCAGCAGCAGCAGCAGCGTGACTCGAGGCAAAAAATCAGCAAGACGCGATCGCGATCGGAATCAAAGAGCGAGAGCGAGCCTACCCATTACAATAACAAACGGCATCATCGTGCGCTCTCAGAGTAGAAAGAGAGAGAGAGAGAATGAGAGAAAAAAAGAGAGAAATCCTTCGCCCGGAAACCCATGCGGCATAGGACGCGTATACTGTATCGAGCTTGAACAAGCCAAAGGAAGAAGGAAAGCATTTAGGTCTTCCCCACCCACAAAGGAGGCGCTCGCTCGCACTGCTGCTATGCGATATATATTACGTATGTATGTAATACGCGTCTGGGGCTCTTCTTTCAGCTCTCTTTGCTCCATCTCGCTTGCTCGGCTGGATATGTTTATATATATAAGCTCCGTATGTGTACAGAGCGCGCGATACGGAGCTGTGCGCGCGCGGATTCAAAACCTACATTAATCTCCATCGCACCTTTGTATACATTAAAAAAGCTCGGGCGCGCGCTCATTGCGTATTATAGAGCTGCAGAGGAAGAAAGAGAGAGAACTGCTCACGAGATCGAGTTGGAAAAAGTCGCAAAGTCAAGTACATTCCTGCCGAGTGTCGAGTAGTGTATAATACATACATACGCGCCTCTGTGCATATAAACCGAGCGATACATACATACATACAACTCACGCAGCAGCAGCAGCAGTGGTGCAGACTCGTGCAGTGCGTGCACAGGCCGCACGATGCTCCTCCAGAGATAAGAGTTTCACGGAAGAACGCTCAATTTTATAGAACCTGTTTTTCCCTCCAGCTACCAACTCTTCCATCTCTCTCTCTCTCTTTCTCTCTTTCTCCCTCACTCACTCGGGCTCTCTCTCTCTCTCCTCGCGCGCTCTGCATATAAGCTGCTGCTGCTTGCACTTGGCAAAACGAGTTTTAGGCGCGCGCGACTCGCCGCCACTCACGCGCACAGCCATCCGCAGCTCGCTCGCCACATACACACACAACTACACGCATTTAACGCTCGACGCGATCGCGACGTCCTTTTTTTCCAACTCGCGTAAATTAACGTTGTTGCGCTGTTTTGTTTTCTCTCTTTTTGTTTGCCGATCTGGCCTGTACTGTGCGTATGTGTGTGCCCACCACATGGGCAATGGTGTGCAGCCACGGAAGCAGATCTGCGGCAGGTTGATGCTGCATACAGTGTACGTTACACACACGTATCCTGGCCTGGGCATGGAGCTCGAGACTTGTCCTCGCGCACGGATCGGCACTTCGGGCTCTCTCTTCGTGTTTACGCGCGCGCGCCTTTGGAGCCGCTATGAACCTTCGACGCCGCCATCGAATTTGCTAAATACTGCCGCCGACGCCGACGCCACCGCCACACAGCTATATAATGTCGTTTCGTGTGTCGGTGTGTGATATCTTAATTGGAAGCCGGCTGCAATCGCGCTGTTGGTGTCCTCATATTCGCAGCTCGCTTATATTCTACGCGCGCGCGCGCACGCGGACTCGGCAACCCTTTTCACTTATTTCCTCGCGCCTGCGCCTGCTCGTTTATATCTGTAAATCATTTATTATTTTTAATATGCAGATTCTCCGCAACTTTAATGCAGGAATTTTCTTCGTATGCTGTAGTACGTTTCATATTTTCTTACGAGTCATGACAATTGAATTAAAAACTCGGTACCTCTCGTGTAATTCATTTCTGCAAGCACAATTTACTAAGATAGTTTATTTCTTTGCTTTCTAGAATTTCAGGAATCAATCAAGTCAATTTATTCCTTAACTGTTTTTGAGTAATATTTTAATGTACACTTCGCGGAAGAACCTTTTCATATCCATCGTACACTGTTCATAATATACTTTACGACAGAAGAGCAGTCCTTATTCATAATTATCTGTATCATTTATCAATATCATTTTTCCTCAAAAAAGTATGGAAACTAATTTATTTTTTGCAACTAAGCTAAAATCAACAGCCTTTTTTTTACGCGTAAACGGTTGCAGCTAATCAATACGGTGTTTGCATTTGGCCGCGCGCATGCTGATGAGTCATGTCATCCAGTCGAACATTCCCGTCAATTTCGATACACGTTTCACGAGAAGAGAGAGAGAGATTTGTGTAATTGGCAATTAATCCTCGAGCGATACGTCCGACGAGAGCGAAATGCACAATATTTTTCCGTACTTAATGCGCGTGCGTGTACTTGAAAGTGCCGATTTCCGCAGCAGCCGTAATTTAATCTCTTCTTTCTCTCCCGCGTCTCTTATCAGCGGGAAATTTCTAATAAAATTTATTATCCACCGAATTACGCGCACAGCTTGCCGTATTTATATTATCGCTCGCGCGCGCCTACGCGTCTCGGCAAATAAATCTTACGTTAAACTCGAGAGAATTGATTGGATAGGATGATAATTACACGCTGATATTTATTTTTAGAAGCCAAAATACATTTGCTAATTGCAACGTTCAACTGCTAAGACCCCATGTATGCTTATTTACCGTACTCCAGACAATCTTATAAAATTGACTAATATTTTATCGATTGTTGCAATAGCTCAAATAAAACAAATATGAAAAATTAAATTGGTACATATTGTGAAATTAATAAATGAATTTTCTGAACATTCCTTGCTCGAAGGAGTATGGAAAGATATTACACTATACTCTTTTCTCAATGTAAATTTGAAGTGTCTACGAGGTAATCTATGTTTTTTACGATAATTATATATAAATACAAGAGTAGTGTACATATGTTTCGTTGCTTGTATACAAACATAGCGATCAACGAGTAATTTCATTTTTTACCATCGCAGAGATAATATATCATTTCGTAAAACAAGAAACAAGACGAGGCATAAATGGCACTTGCAAAGGAAGAGGGTAAATTTGAATAAAATATGTTGAATCATAACCGCAAGTTTGTGCCGAAATGAGTCATTGTTCGATGTCTGAAGACGGAGTGTCATGTAAATTTCCAAAAAAAGAAAAGCAAGAGCTTTGCGGGGTGCTCGAGGTTGTATTTACATACGCTGCCGACACACAACTTTATTGATTTTCCGTATGATATAGCTAAAGAAATGCTCGAGCGAGTGGCTATACCGCCATGTATTAACTTAGTTAGAGCCAATGTGTACGCAGTCCCCATACGTTTGCTGCTTTTAAGGAAATTGCGACCAATGGTGGTCTATAAATGGATTAGCTGCGGGCGTATACAAGGAGACAAGAAGCTTTTGATTCATTTTCCCGGGGATTTCGTACTAGGCTTCGAGTTGGAAGCCTCGAACCACAGGAGCGAAGATAAGAAAATAGAATAGATTTCGAACAAAATTGCACATTAGCCACATTGGAGCGGAGTATATGCTCGAAAATATATGTAAGACGAAGAGCCGAGAGCGAGTGCTGTGATTGAATAAAATAAAATGAGATGTGTATGACGATTGAAATATCGAATCTACAATTGCGATCTGCTGCTGGCGAGCCATGAGAGTCATAAATCACGGGACAGCGAGGCTGGAAACTCGATTACTCCGCTGTTGCTGCTGCTGCTACTTCGAATTCACAGGTGTAATAGGTTTATAACTGTACGTAGTTGCTCCGATTGTGCTCTTGCAATTTACTGGATTATTACACTCGATACACGTATATAGCAGTAGGGATGATACACCGGCATACTCCGCGCGCAGGCATTTATATACTCACCGCATTACGTATACGCGTCGCAGTTTGATGCTTTTTTTGCCATGGCTGCGCTGAACTGCATTGCGCGGCGCTTCATAAATCATAAATCCGCAGACTAGAGATCGCTATGGGGACGGATGACGCGCGAGTCTTTTAATAATAATGTAATCAGAGGACGAAAAGTATACTCTTAAACTCGCTCGACTCTCTCGCTTTCTCTCGTTTATGAAATACTTGACAATCGTCAGAGCCGACCATTGAAAAAACAAAATTGATACTTGCATATACGCGAGCTTGATTTATTACCCTCTGAAGGGTAAAAAATGTCGCCGCATCGCTATAACTTTGATTGATCGAGCGAGAGAAAAAAAAGAAAGAACGCAATAATTAGAATTCTCGCGTCAGGAGCACCATATTCTCTCCTCTTTTTTTATCGAAGCCAAGCAAATGACATAATCCCCACCTGTGCTTTACGAAAAAAGCAGTAATAAATGGAAAAAAAAGATCGCGAAACCGTACGTATACTTTTCAACCCGTTCTTAGTAATTACCCGAGCGAAAGAGCCAACGGTATGCAGGCGCGCACTTGGACGCGCGCGTGTGTTTATCTCTTCATTTCGGCAGCTCATATCGCGAGCGAGACTCTCGAGAAAGGCTGAAAATTTACTTTTTAATCTCCGAGTGCGCCAATTGTATTATACGCGCAAAAACATCGCGATCTGGCGAATTTTAATTCAGCGAATTAAAAGTTGGCCTTTTCGCTAGATATAGTTGATTGCGCGAGTTATCAAATTAAATGAAGTACGAGGCGGCATTCTGCAATTTGTCTGAGTGAAGCAACTTGTAAACATTATCTTTTTGTGAATTGCTACTACATTTTCATTTGATTTACGAGCACATAAAAAACGCGTAAAAAACATAAGTAATTTTCAAACATTTGGTTTAAACAATAAGAATATAAAATCAAGATGGAAAGATAACTCGAATAAAGTTGAATTTACTTACGAAAAACCTTTTTGGAACTGGCGTAAAAGTAAAGTTATTAAAATGCTCTATACGTAAAAACATCATCAAGATTAATTATATATTTTTGCAATCCAAGGCAGAATTCTAAAACGCAAATAAATAACCATTAGGTTAAACATGCATAGACATGAAGATTTATTCTGATCTTAGGTGGGGTCTTACCACCGCTGCAAACAGCAAGCATCCCCTTTACGGCATACCCTTATGTCTGACTCAAGAGGAACTCAAGAAAGATAATTATTATATATTGAGAGGGGCCGCTGTCCAATAAATTACAAAATAATCGCATTTGCAAGCAAAATATTTTTTTATCTACGCTTACACTCGCATATTGTTGCCTACATTAACTCGCCAGAAGTTGAATTATAACTTTGAACTCACCTGCAACAAAGAAAATAAATTCATTTTTGAGTAAGTTATTAAATTGATTTGAATGATAAACAAAGTACATCGTGAAATATAATGCTCAAGTTACCAACGCGCTTAAACTAAGATGAGCGAATAACAAAGGGCTACCGTATCTCTCGATGCACTTAAACTTTTCCAAAGTTTATAGAAGTGGATGAAGTTGCCATTCGAAAGGAAATGAGATACCCATTGAAGAGGAAAAAAGTCGAGATAAACACAATAATATCAATTGATCGTAGAGATCTCTGAAATTGACAAGGTGAAAAAAAGGAGGCGTCGCAGCTGAGCTCAGATCGGGTACGCGCGATGTCCTTGCTCCCTTCAGTCAGTCTACCTTCTTCTCTGTTTCTCCGTAAGGTTAATTAACGCGAGAGATACTTTTTAGGCCATAGTAATTGCTTGATTAATTATGTTCGTGCTTGGACACGATAGCGGCCAGGCAATAGCAGATGTAGCAAGGTACATCGTTCTGTTTCTCTTCCCTTTTTCTCTCTCTCTCTCTCTCTCTCTCTCTCTCTCTCTTTCTCTTTTGTTTCTTTTCCCTTTTTCACCATTATTCAAATAAGCGAGCTTTTAATTAACGCGAATTTAGTCGGTTGATTTGTTAGGCGTAGTTATTGACTGCGAAGCATGAGTCGATTCTTTGGTGTTTACGCGCGCGAGTCCTTTTCAGCTACGAGTTTGTTTGCATTGCAAGGGTGAACAAATGATTAAAAAAAAGTAAACTCATCCAACTGATTTGTTTTGAATATTAATGATAGCTTGAATTATCATCATTGTTATTCATGTCGAATAGGCAGGCAGGCAGTGTATTAGTGTAAACGTCAACTCAAAGTCCGTTAGACAAAATTATAATATAGCAATTAACGAGACACGTATGCAACGTTTCCATGAAATTTTTGCCGCTAAGCTCCCGCGCGGAGATGCGGTGACGACGACGACGACGACGACAACGACGAAGACGAAAAAAAGTAAAAGCAAGCAATTATGGCTGGCAAATATTGCGCGGAGAGTGCATACGTATACAGCGCGCATTTGTCGTGGCAGGCAGCAGTAAAAACAGTTAAGTGACCCATTTGCATGGGTTTCGCGCGCCCCGTATACGTACACGCCGATACGCTCGGCGGCTGTAAAAACTAGTTGAGCCGCGCGTATCTACACCCGACGTATTAGAGCTTTTTTTCTCTCCAAGACGATAATTTACCTATTAGCAAACACTGCTCGCGCGTTCCGAGTGATGAGTCGAGCATCGAAACGAGTTTGCGCTATAAATTCGACGCGTTCCGATGCGTGCGGACGGCCGGAATATCGCTACGAGCCATATAGATTTGTACACAGCCCGAGCTTTACAGAATGCAGTATTTATTTTCCCCTTGAAGCCCCATTCAAAGCTCGCGCGTGTACGTAGAGCATCTAGACGCGCGTCTAGACAAGGCCGAATATGTGCAATATAATAAAAACACACGACACATAAATACGCTGGTTCTGGAATATATACCCACACACGTATGTGCTGGATGCGGGGAAACGCGCGTGAGAAAAATGTATCAGTATTCTCGTCACGCGCGAGACGCGCGGCTCCTCGAGAGCCCGCAGGCATCTTTCGCGCAGCTATATCAGAGCTCGGCTAAGCGTGCCAGCGCGTCATATTTGCATTTTTTTTCCTTCTAATCCACCGCGCCACTATATTTGTATAGTAGAGCTGCGGCAGCTCTTCATCGCGAAAAATTTTAATAAAGTTCCTCGAGTCACGACACTACATTTCAGCGGCGAACGATGTTTTTATACACCGTTGGACACTGCATTATTATGTCGCAGAATATCTCGTCGCAGGTATACGTCATTTCATCTTTCGTTGGATCAATCGGAGAGGTGAAAAAACACGATGTTATTGGAGCTCTCGCGGTGGGGCTGCAGCGGAGAGGTAGTCGCGTGATCAATCGCATGTATATAAGTTGCATTGCGTACGTTTTGTACAAGCGCAGAATAGCTCGGGCAGCAGCAGCGACATAGCCACGACGCAGAGTATAGCGTAGCATAGTATGGTGGCAAGGCAAAACCAACCCTCGTGCCATGAATCCGCATCACTGCTTGTTCCCTCGGGCTCGAGCGCGAAACCCCTGCACTGCTCACCCTCGATACTCAGCTTTCTCTTTCTCTCTCTCTCTTTCTGCACGCGCTAGAGTGACTCACCCGTTCGTTCACCGCACACGCGTCGAGCCCTTTGCCGCTCCCCGCCCGCGCACTCGCCGCTACACTAACTATATATACCTCTATATATACGTGCGTTTGGTTGAATCATCCGTTCGTGAGCTATATACCGTAGTCAGCGCGGGAGGATAGAGAAATCGTCCCCTCCTGTCGGCGATGACCTCGGCCCGAGGCCAAAGCTGCGCCCGTGCATATTACCCATTTTCACCTCGATCTTCACTTTTAATGATCAATAATTTGTGTACGACGCGAGATACGAAAAGTGTTGAGACGTTGAGGAGGAGTAAAAAAAACTTCTCTTCGGCAGCAGCCAATGGTGCGCGATAACGCAACCCCGCGCGCCGTAAAAGCAAACAGACTTATCTCCATGGAGAGCTTTGTGCCCCTGAAAATTGCGTCACATAATATAAGCATGCGCGAACTCCTACCGAGCTCTAATAAATGTATCTGCACGAGTGGAGAAAAAAGGCTACGCGTATATGGTATCTCTCCTTTCATAAAAGCTAACGATTTGGTTACTTGTAAAAACAATTGCGAAACATGACACATCGTTCGAGCTGGGGTTCCATGTACCGAGTGCGAATTAACTTTCGTTTTTACGAAACTTGCCAGGATTATTCTTCGAGGTTTGAACAAATCTGCAATATTTTGAGTTAGTTATCAGATGTGCTTTTTCAAACAAGCACATAGTTTCTATCGACGTAACTTCATTACTTGATACGTAGAAATAGTGAGCTTTTCGTCTATTAGCAAAGCTTTACGGGTCGATAAAAGATGCGTTTGCTTTATTATTCATACAAATGCGCCAAGATTAAACTAGACTTGTTGATAATCGATAGGTCAATGGCTACAATATTTCAAGCGGTCACCTATGGTTATAGTCCATACACAATAAAGCAAAGTTTTACGACGAGAGCACAGAAATAGCATATAGTAAAAACCTGCATATAGTCTATGTAAGCCAAGTTGCACACCATACACTTTGCTTTGCTTCGTATACAACAGATGCGCGCGTTAATTTTAGTCGCTTGTGTATTCATTAAATATCCTCGTAAACTAAACAGGCTTTTCTGACGGACCGAAGAAATAGCTCGTCGATCGAACTTTCAGCAATAGGTACGTGAATCGTAGACACGAACAAGTTTTTCTGCCCTCCGAATGGCAGAAACTTTTCAAATAATATACAGCTTTTCTTGCTTCCTCTCGCTCTCTTTCTCATGCGTACGGCTGCAAGTCTGCGATATACGTTCTCATTTAGTCCTTATCCTCTTCGTTCTCAGCTCGCAAGCCAGACTCGAAAAGCAACAAATTTTTTTCGCTTCCATTGGAGCGTGGCTGCGAAAAAAGGCGCGCTTATGCATAAATCATGACAGACGGAGGCATTAACGTCGAAGCTCGGTGCTGCTGCTGCTGCTGCTGTTGCACAGAGCAAGGAATAATTTTGCAAGGAATTTGCAGCTCACCTGGATGCGGGACTGCCGTGTCTCGATGAAAAAGGGAGCCTTCGAGCAGTCATTCGAGCTTGGCACAAAAAGCTGCCAACATCTTGAGAGATGCCATCGAAAAGTCTTCGACTTTCGGCCTCGATCGTACACGCGTGAGGTATACATAAAAGCTTCGAAACGATCGTTTTGCACACTCGAGCAAAGTTGCAAGATTGTCGCAGCTCGGCTGTTGCACGTGGCGCGCGCACACACATCTTGTTAGCGAGCAATTAAGCTAAGACGGGGATTTCGCTCGATGGCGTGACCGCTAAGACGTTGTGCGTCGCTCGAGCTCGAACAAGGGCGGCGCAATCGCTTCGAATTATATATATCGCACGACTACTTGAACTTGGAACGAGCCGACGCCTCGTTCGCCGGCTCCATCGCTCGCACTTATTCAGCTTGGCGCACCGCGCGCGGGTCTTCCGCTAATGCTCTTACCCACGCTAAACAAATCCTAATACGCGCCGCACGTATACGAGCTACTCGAGTACGACGTACAAAGCGCTCCGAGGCTCGTCGCTTTTGCTCAACGGAGCTGGCAATTTTCAAATTTACTTTTTGTTCGTCCGGCCGCGAGCCCGAGTCGGGGCTGAATGTACGCGTATCTTTTGAAGAAAAAAGTATTATAATAAAGGCGCGCGGTGGAGTCGTCGTGAAATGCGTTGGTTTACTCGAAAAATAGAGAGAAGTGCGTTGACTCTGGCGTTGCAGAGTAGTCTTGAGAGTCGTCTAGCTGCGACTATTTTTGTTTTTCTCGTTTTTAGACGAGTACGAGGCGCGCGAAAAAAGCATGTAACAAGCCAGCATCCCGTATTCACTTGCTCTCTCTCTCTCTTTCTCTCTCTCTCTCTATCTCTCGCTCTTTCCCGGCAAATTGCAGAGTACACAGAGAAGTAGCAGCAGCAGCAGCAGCAGCAGCAGCAGCAGCAATAGCAGCCACGGCGACGGCGTCGGCGGCAAGAAGAAACGCTACGTTGCGCGCATTAGAGCGCGAAGAACAATAGAGGGGAAGCGTATGGGACTATATAGTATATATAGCAGCGTGTGTGCAGGCGGCAACGGTGGCGGCACGCACATACACTCTATATATACGTGCACACAGCTAGACGCAGTCCGTATACATGTGAGCGGGGGACACGACATCGTGCAGGGGTGAGTGACTCATGTATCGTGGGGGTGTGCTGCTGCTGCTGCCGCTTTTACCCTCCAAATATTGATTCGCCGCGCGTATACACGCTATGCTGCTGCTGCTGCGAGCCATGCTGCCGCCTCTATTCCATGCCGAGTCTATGTACGAGCGACGCCGGAAGTCTAAGGTATATACTGCGCTATCTAAACTCTCGTCGTCGCGATACTGTGCGTAAACCTATAGACTCGCTCGTTACACGTCCCATACGTGTAAAAAACGTCGCGAGCGTTTCTTTGCTCGCACCAAGACGCACTTGATCTCTCCGTCAACCTGTACCATGTATATAAGTATACCTGCGCGCTAGAGCCAAAGTGCAAAGCTCTATTGTAGACATTTTACCCCTTACATATGGCTATTATCAAATGTGAGCGATTTTTTTCACCCACTATTCCTCCCTTTTTTAGCTCCTGAGTCGAGCCTCGAAAAATCCACGGATATAGGAGTGCGTGCGTGCTGATCCAACTATCGATAAATGTGTTAAGGTTTAGGGAGAGCGTCAAAATATACATAATGATTTTTACTCAAATCAAAACTGAGTTCCATAAATTAATAATTTTTGGGTTGAAGAGTATGTAAGAAAATCCTATATGTGTGAGTAATTTTGTCTCTCCAAGTCATCATCCTGAATAGTCCAGAGAAACTCGCCAACGCTTTAAGCCTCGTGCATTTTCATTTGGCGAGACAAAGCCCGAAAAGGACATCTCTTTTGTAGTTGAAAACCACGAATCGGCTCAGCGCAAGCTCGAAAATCTCTTTGTCAAAGAATTAAACATTTTCAAGTTGAGAAAAAAGTGTAATCTTTCAATTCAAGTGTAGTGCGTTTCAAATTGACCCTCGGAAAATTATCGAAGCCTTAGGATTCACAAATTCCCACATGGGGGGATAAAAACTCAAAAAACAACGTGGATATGAGTAAATTCGAACACAACAGAATAATTTTATCGAACTTTTCCTTTGGGTCTGGAAGCCTCGAATCGTTTCAGCCCAAGCTCGAAAATCTCTTTTCCGCTCTGAAAATGTGTGAGCCTGAACATGACAAAATAATCTCATCAAATTGATCGTTTGTGGTTGAAATCTAATAGGAGACCAGGTACAAACTCCCAAATTAATAGCTTATATTATATTTTATATATTTACTTCCATGTTTATGAATTTTTAATAGGCTATGCGTCACACGCAGTTACCAAATTCAGAGCTTTTGATAGGCATTTTTCTTCCACAAGCGAACTGTTATACATCACACGTTTTACATATTATTATATATTATTATACTTTTATATATTTTCGCAACGGGACTCTAAACAGATATTCAAAATAACTTTAACAATTTATTGTAATTTAACCGTTGCAGAAAAATTTACTGTATACGAGATTCTTTCGAGCTGGACAATAATGTTGAGTGCGTGTATGGGTTTACTGCACTCTTATGCCGGGTGAGCTACTCGGAAATGAACCCGGCTTTCTTGTTGGCAAGGCAAATGTAAGTGAAACCTATTCAATCGCGCACTTAACATTGAATGCTAAATATGTTCAGCAATTTTATTATATACTTTAGCGAGAATTCCGCCGCACGACATACACACATATCATCCCTTTTATATTGAAGAAGATCGGAAAATAAAAGCTTCATTTATTCTTCAGTGACAATGAGCTTTTGAACAATAACATTGTCATTTTTGCACAATCTTTATTATCAATACTTTACTCGATCTAAATAAATACTTGAAACAGATTGAAGAATAAAACGGTAATTAAAATAGTTCGTGTTTAAGTATGTTAAGTGCACTTTTTAATCGATTAACTTCACGAGCCACCCCATATACGTAATCTTAATAAGGGTGTTGTCAAACTCAGAAATAGCTAAAACGAAAAGAAATCGAGCTTCAGAGCAATAACACTCGAGACTCTCGACATTGTATGCTGCATTTTTCATTAAACGACGCGCAACACCGTAGTCACGATTAAACTGCGTGAAAAAGAATTAATTATTGGGCGCGAAAAGGACAATTGACACCCCGCGAGTGCTGCTGTCGTCGTCGTCGTCGCCGTTGCGGCAGCTATATGATCGATCAACGTCACGCTTCGCGCGAGCGTTGAAATTTCCACGATCGTACGAGAAATGCGTCGCTGCACACAAGCTGCTTTAGCTCGGGCTGCAATGCGATGCTGCACCTCGAGCTCGTATACCTACCTGTTTTTCCTCTCTTTGCGCATATTACATATCGGAGCGCGCACGACACGCCAACGTGTGTATTTGCGTGTCAAATGTCTATAGCGAGCATCCTCCTATTTTCCCGCGTGCAGGTGCGAGCTTTAATGATTTTTCGCGCGTGATTTCTTTTTGTTGTTACTTTTTTCGTTTTGCACAGCGGTTTGCCTGGTTTTGCAGCAGCAGGGGTATATCATCGACGCGTACTTGAGCCGATGATTCGTGCCGAGAGAGAAAGCTGATTGGTAGGTGAGAAACTGAGTTTAGTCTTCTCGCCAGGAGTAAGTCTATACTGTGCGCGTTCCACGAGCGGCAGCAGCAGCAGCTATGATTAACTCGGTAATCTTCGTAGCATGAAAATGTTTTCCGGCACACCCGTTGCTTTTGCTTTTTGTATCGTCAATGAGTCTGATTAAGCGATTAGTATCTGCGAAAAGATCGATACTTGTCTTGTTTTCATATGCTACAGAGTTGTAAGGAATACAATTAGTTCAATAAAACAATAAGAATTTCAATTGTTACGTACAGATCGTGTATTTACTAAAAATGTGTCCAAGTTCAATACCTTATGTTCTTGGACTTCTTATACGTGACATTTTCCATCTCGTTATTTTTAATCGAGAATGTAAAAATTACGGAAAATTAGCTGGGATCAGTGAAGCACTTGAAAATTAAAGTTTGCTTCCTTTTTCATTGCATTAAGCTGCCTCTTCGCTAAATTGCAAGTATACGCTTGGATTACAGTTACTTTATACATGTCTACACAAAGAATGACTTAAAAAATGATGATTTCTTCATGATTCATTGATCACGGTGGTATATCAGACAGCTCAGCTCTCGCGCATGCAAAGGGCTGGATGTGTACGGGGCGATCTTGAGGAGCATTGTAAGGTAGACACTGCAATTTTCCATCTCGACGTCTTGGAGTTGCGGCCGCGTATCTCTCTCTCTCTCTCTCTCTCTTGGCTCTGTCTCTCGAGCACTTTCAAGAATCCCCTCTACTCTGGGCTCTCGCCTTCTGCCCCTTGCGCTCCTGTACAAACTCTTGCGGGCTCTCTTCGTCTCTTTCTCTTTCGCACAGCGCGAGGCATATAAGACCTACAGATACGCACATCCGACCCTGCACACACACACATATACACACTCACAAGCTCATGCATACACGTACAGTATATTCCTTCCCAACGCCCTAGGGACATTCTCGCAAACTCGCCAAGTCGAGACTGAGCTCGCTCTCTCGTTCTCTCTCTTTCTCTCTCTCTCCATTTCATTGCTTGCTCAGGGCCTTTTCTTCGCACCAATCGGACCAACACGCACGCCGAGTCTGCGGGATCTCTTACGTATTTTCTACGTGTGCACGCGTGTATGTATGTACCCAATCGTTCACATTGTCTTCGCTTGAAACGTATATCCTACCCGAGCGTACTGATATGTTTTTGCGTGAAAGGCGGATCTCACAAATAATGTCTCTCGTCAAATTAATCCTGTTAATGTACCTCTTCGAAATATGACTGCAGTGACATGAACATATATTAAAAGCGATGCACGATTCTAAGTATTGCCGTGTATGTCTTTTTTGTGTGTAGGTGCACAATCATACATCATGAAAATGTTACAGAAAGTTTTGTAACTTGTTTCAATTCAAGTCTATGGCTCAGCGATTTTTCAAATACCCTTTAATAAATTCTATCTTAATCTTTTTAAATAAATATTATAAAAACTTACAATAACTGGTTTATAAAAATCCTGCCGAATGTAATAAGTTGCAGTGCAGCAAATGCATGGGTTGGTATAACATTCGTTGATAATTATTTTACTTATTTATATTTTTTGAAAATACCATCATGATCATCGCATAAATAATGTAATAATTGCTCGTACGAATGAGACAAAGTTCTAAGGGCGCACTTAAAAATTTTGCAACTTAAATTTTCTCAAATAAAATCTTCATTTGTATTCCTCTTGTGTAATAAAATCTTGACTTTCTCTCATTTTGTCTCCTCATTTGCGCGCCCGAAAAGCCGCGAGTATATGGAGGGCGACGAATTTATTGTACCGAGTGTATCCTGCGCTGCAATGTATAACACGCAGCAAGCTGAAACCGGCGCATATATATACGCGCGCGTGATAGCAATGCATAAGCGTCTCTCTCTACAAGAAAGTTACTCTTTGCGCGCGAATCAAAATTCACCCGTGGATAAATTCCGTCGCTGGCGTACAACACTTTTTCAGGGCTTTTTTCTCTCATTTTGCACGCACTCCTGTATCATCTGCGTCAGCAAAGAGTTATTGTGTACTTTTGAGTTTACCAATATACTGTCAGCGGACAAATTCGCAACCGATCGTATAAATTGTTCGTCCACACATGCCATAAGTCAAGTTCAAGTAATTTTCGCATTTGAAGAATTAATTGTTTCATAACTAACTAAAATTTTCTTATTCATTGGAAATATGACTGTAAAAATTGGACATTTTATAAGATGTTTTCAATGAAAATCTGGTAAAACAATTCTGCATCGCGATACTTATCGAATTTTATTAAGACGTGATTTTTTTTTAATTTAAAAAGAGAAAAATCTACCTAATTATTTCATCTCTATGCAGATAATACGTATAAGGATTTTAATGTGTCTTGCTGAGTCTACCTCTCAAAATGGTATAAAGTAACAAGCAATAGCCGAAAGAAGTTGTAATCTTCTTTAAGCTGTCTAAAGAGCTTGATGAAGCTGTACCAATGCAGTTTCAAAACGTGCTTCTATAGATACGTGTTTTTCTTGCGTTTTATTATTCGTCTTTAACTTAATATTTATATCGACGAAGTTCAGATATTTTTTCAACCTGCCGACCAGCAAATATTCATAAAATCTTCGACTCATTTATGACGTTTTAAATTATTATTTATAACTTCATTTTTCATTTTATGCCTCGGTGCGTTTTCAATATTTTTCTGCCAGTTTCTTGAACTGTGACATTAGCCAGAACTTGCTAAAGTCCTGCGGATTAACGTGTTGCAGACTTCGTGTTTTAAATTAAACATGTACGATTTGACGATCATGTTATATAGCAGTAAAAGTTTATTTTTCGAGCTTACCCTGAAATTAGTCTTAAGCTCATGAAGTACTGAGAGTTTGAAGTTGGAAAAGAAATGAAAAACTTAAAGTTTCACGAGAAAAACATTATTGAAGTATATTAAAAAATTTTGCGATATAGTTCGTAAACAAATTTTAGCATAACAGCTTTTAACAATAATTTAGTTGATCTTTACTGTCAAATTTTAGAAATTAGTTTTTTCCCAAGTTCATTTATCAATGAGATTTAATTTAATCAATAAAAAGCGAAACAACTTTTTACCCTGAAATTATTTAATTAGCCGGTCAAAACGTTATTCACAATTTTATTTTAGAAATTGTCTCGTTAGAGAAGATTGAAGTCCAAGATTATCTGGTCGCCGTATCAAGTTTACGAGCTTTTTCCTTCATTAATTTTGCCTAATATGCATGGGCAGAGTTTCATATTTTCTCGTATTCGCAAAACTGCTCGTCGCACTATATGCCACTAGCGCCCGCAGCAAGGAAACTCTTGCACACTTTGCGAAGTCAGCATCGGTGCACAAGAGCAGGTGGCAGGTTCGAGTTTTTTCTTCACTCTCCCCCATTGGTCTCTTTCTTACGCGCGCGATCAGTCGTCTGTGTATTAAGTTTCTTATGCACACGAGAGCGACGTTAAAGAGAGTATAGGTAAATTATAAGCTATAAATAAATAAGCAAACGAAGCTTAATATTGTAGTAATGCGTAAAATGCAAAAAGGCTCGTTGATTTATGCTGCTCATTTCGCTATCGGACAATTCGTACTTTTGCTCGTCGTTAAAAGAAACGATGATACGTCGCCAGCTGGACGCGTGACTTTGACAAATAATTTCGCTCCGTTCGTAATAACGCAGAAAATGTACGGAAGGAATTTTTATCACTCTTAAATTTTGATCGATGTAACTGGCATGTGGATCCATTTAGAAATGGTGTAGCGACGTCGGAAAATTGATGTCTAGAATTTAGCTACACACACGAAAAAGTTCGTGGTTCGATCAAACCCCGTAAAAATGGAAAGTAACTTTTAAAAAATTGCCAATAGGGTATGAACTGTACACAGTGAAAAAGGTAAAAAGCAATTGTGCACATAGTAGCATCGGCGTTACAACAGGTTCACGTGGGACGCTCTTTTATTTTCTTTTATGACTCGCTCTCCACTTCGCATATATGAAGATATTATGCTACTGATACGAGCTGATAGCCTTTCATTGAAGCTCTCTCTTTCTCTCTCTCTCTCTACGTGCATATAGGTGTACGATAGTAATGTGATTTTATCTCTTTGGATGTACAATATATATTCTGTATTAGTTTAATAATTGCTGTTAAGGCCTAGAAAATATACCATATCTGTCGACGTAAAGTATTTCCTTTTGCCTGGAAATATAATTACATACAGGAGTGCAGCTAATTAAGGTTTAAGTTTCTTATGTGATCGGATCACAGACAATCGTGTGCTGCGCTAAAACTCGTCGCGTCTTTCATATCATTGTCACATAAATATAACGCACGCACGATATTCCATCGAGTGAAAGACACTCGCGCGCTAATTTTTTGTGCTCGACTCGCTCGTTTCTTTATTTCTTTTCTCTCGTGCTGGATCAGCGAAGGAAATTTACTGGATCACTTTTTACTTCGTTTGTATATGATCAACGATCCAGCAAACTAGTAAAACTAGGATATTTAAAGTATTTTTGATTTTAATATACTATTAAATTACAAACTTATTTGAGCTCCCTAAACACGCGTATATTTCAAGTTAATCAGTTTGCGTGAGTAAGTCGCATAGTTTGCTCATACCTTACAATGTATTCCTCAAAAGTGCAATTCACGAACGAAAGTACGATTATAAATTGTGCTAGGTACATAATGGCAAACTCATAAATATAACGCTTATACACAAGAATAATAAATTACAGAATGATTAGAAATACGCATATAACTGCTCTCTTACGCGTTGGTATGTAAGTGTGTGCGTGTGTGTGTGTGTGTGTGTGTGATATTATTTTCTGCTTATAAATCAATGGGCACACGAGAAGCTGGACGTTTATTGCGATGATAAATTGAGCATCAGCTAGTGTATGAGGTATGCATGTAACGGGCTCGTTTCCACCGGGTCGTCGTCGTCTTCTTCGTTGCCGCGTGTACAGCATCGTTTAAAGAGTATACACATCCGTACGCTGTATGTACACGATATTATATATATAGGCTCAAGTTCATTATGATGGAAAGTATAAACTCTAGAGAGTTGGAAAATTGCAATTTAGGATTAAAAATTGATCGGATCTCTCTCGTAGGGATATTTTTATTCTTGTGCCGGGGCATCTAATGAGCTTACATGACAGCTTGATGTTGGTATAACGCATTTAAACGCACGAGCGCGCCGTAAGTATCGATAGGTATATCGTGACTGGCAACGATCGACCTCGAAGTACATTACACGAGACGCGCGGCGAGCGACGCGCGTCCAAATTTCATACGTCTCGTCGAAGGTAAACGAGTCGTCCTTAGGTAGAAATCACAGAAGAAACCGGGGCGAGCGACGGAATGATTGTCAGAGCTCGTATACACGAGCCGCTGGGATGTGTAGCATGTATATAAGCACGAGCTGCTACATTTATATATACGCGTAAGCTGTCGGTAGCAGTGTGCGCAAGTCGAGCTGAGGCTGCTGCTGCTGCTGCCGCTGGCGCACTAATTAAAAGTTTGCTTTCCTCGTGGGAAAAGATACGCTTCGCGAGAGCTTCGAGAGTCGTGTGTGTATGTGTAGTAGCTAAAGGTAGGCATGTTTGCCTGCGTACACAATACACATATGAAAGAAGAAGAAATGCGTGTATCGAGCCAGCGAACAAACGAGGGAAACACGAGTTCCTTCACCGACACCACTGCACCGGATTGCCGTGGCTTGATTCAGTTGCCTATTCGCGACTAGTTTATACTCGTGCATAAGCGCGTATAATTCTCGAATTTACTTCATTGATCTCGCGTCGTGTTTGTCAACTTTCTTGAAGCTCGGCTCAATGAAAATTGCAATTGGTGCAATTGCTCTTGGTAGAACAAAATAAACAACATTCAAACTTCAGGAAGACAATTTTGTACTTGTTCTACAATTGCTCCGAAATTAGGGGTTTATCAGATTGATCGCTGCATAGATAAAGCGCTAAGTAAAAATGCCGTGCTATTTCATTAGTCAAAACAGATTCATAAATTGCAAAAAAGAATTTTTGCCTACGTACGGCCAAAAATTCAGTCGCTTGGATGAAATTTACGATCGAGTTGTATTGTCTTGGCAATTGGGGGACCCCTATATACAGGCTAAAGCGTAGCGGCGCGGCGTTTGCCAAGATCAGGAAAGTTTGGCGCTCTTCATTACGGAGCAAGCATAATACTTGACGTGCATTCGATTCGGACTATTAAATGCATTTTCGTCGTATATTCACTCACCGTTTTTGCATTCGAGTCGGCCAATCTTCCGTAGATATCGACCCAAAATGTCACTGTATCAATATCCTCGCTCCAGACCGGAGGATACGAAAATCGGCGTCGGGTCGTGCGCCAATCGCACGGATATTTCGGGCTTTATTAGATCGCAGCACAGAGAAAAATACACACTGAGAGCAATGGAAACAAACGCTATCACTGCACACTATTGAACTTGATACAATCGATAGTAAAACTTCACTGAGCGTGTATCCATCCGGGTGCGCACTGTATGGTAAACCGGTCGGGATGCACGAGGCAGTGGTCTGCACTCACACACTACGCGGCGTCCGCGAACTGCATCTGCGGCCTTTACTCGTGTTTTGTATCATAAGAAGCGAAGAAGAGCTAAAGACCGAGCGCGTAGGATACACACGTATAATGGAGGCGCTCGAAACGAAGCGCGATCGCAGACTGCGGAGCCGATGATGCGCGGCAGCCTTCGAGACCGCCCCGCTCGACTCTCCCTCATGCTCTCGCCAGCCGCCAGCTCTGCTATACGCTTTCCTGCCGCATGCAAGTCTCCGTGCCTTACACTATACCTATATAGGTATATTCGCGCAGTACAAAGCCGGTGTGTGCCTCGTGCTATACGTGCATGTGTATGCGTGTATAGCCTGCGTGCGTCTATGTGTGTGTGTGTGCGCGGCTATTACACGAAGGGCCGCTCACCTCCACCAGTTGGCCGGCAGCGACACTCGTTCGTTCGCTCGCTCGCTCACTCGTGCATTCGTTGACGTTCCCTTGGCGCTTGGCAGCCGATGCCCCGCGCCTCGTAGTATAGTAGTAGTAGTAGTAGTAGTAGTAGTAGTAGTACTTGTATAGTAGCAATATGCACGCGCAGAAAGCAGCGCATATATATACGTGTGCGTGCGTATCAACTGTAATACGTGCGTGCGCGTTTGCGTATAGTAGACACACATGCGAGCTTATGATAAGGACGCAGGACGCTCGACCGGACAACTGTCTACGGCGTCGGTGGCGACGGCGATTCGCTCTATATGCTCGTGCTGTGGCACACACACACACTCGGTGCTTTTCTCCATACGGATTCGTATTATGCGGCTCGTGCGATACAAAAGTTGGCTTAGCCGAGCGCGAACGAGCCGTGTGCGTGTGCGACGCGCGTATAGCTTTATTGCTATCGGATGACGCTTTTATATACTAAGCCTTGCCCTGTTGACAATCTCACCGTGCTATGCTAATATCTCGTGCTTTTTGTAAAAATTCATAACTTTTTTTCCCATCCGGATTTTATAATGATAAAAGTATATTCGTCAAGATCGCAATATGCACATGGATATTATCCATACTGATATTTCATTCGCTCACGGAATTAATATTTTTTTTATCTCATAAAACTATTAATGACCGAAAGCAAGAATAATTTAAAGCTTGCATGTTTTGGTTAGGAAATTTTGAAAAAAATTTCTTCGTTAAAATTTATGCGTGGCTGATCTGAGTGCCATCAATGATTATTCCAAGGAATACAGAAATCAGAGTAGAAATGAAAATTTTTATTACGATTTACAAAACTTTTGACTAAGTGATTTCTTTGAAAAGCTCAGTGAATGCTTTTGATTTGTTATTTTCATCTTCGGTCTTATTTCTCATAAATTGAAGAAATAATCTAAACAAGGCTACTTTCGCGTAACTTCAAAAGATATTCAACGAAAAATATCGTGCCCATTTTAGGAATCCAAGTTCAACAATTTTATCGATGTATCATGAAGTTAGTTAAGTGATATACGTTGTATATAATTAAAAGTGTCATTGTACGTGTTTTTAATCAATGAATACATCTTGTAAACACGTGGAAACCATTTTTATTTCGATTTAAAAAAGTAAACTTTAAAAATAAGTTTCAAGATATTTAAAAGTGAATGAAGCATTTCACCTTCAATATTTGTATATAAACGGGAATATCAAACTTGATCAATACATAACCTGTTTTCATATGAAAGTAATTATAAAAAATAACGATAAATACAATTATTCAATCATTTTTTAATCATTCAAAAAATATAATATCCTTACAAAGTTAAATCGATAACAGATTAGAAATGTCTGACGCAAGTTTAAGACTCTTCGATTATAGAGAAGATTTTTACGAAGATGAAAGTTGCAGCACTGTGGAGGCTGATGAAATTTTGTATCCTTCCATCCAATGTCCAAGTATTTTGTCCTGTTCTTTAGAATCAATTCCTAATAACAATACCGACACAGAAGAAATTCGCTTGTTTAAGTTGAATGAAATTTTAAAGCAGTTTATTGATATATTGAATGATCCTATCAAACGAGAAGATGTGGCCGATATTTGCCGTTTGTCTAGTGAATTTTTTCAATTCAATGGTGAGGACGGATATGTATCCTTTTTCAAAGAGCAAAACACAGATTCAAAAGCAACAAAAAAGTTAATTACTTGTTTCAGTCAAAAATTGTTATTTTTCTAAACCAAAAATATTCAGTATGTACGTTACTTACCTAGAATTGATGATATTATTGAATTTATGTGCTTACGAATTAAACAAATGGAACAACTACTCTGTCACATTGAGCAATACTGTCATCTCTGCTCAAAACCTTTCATATTAGGTTTTCCGAAAGACGTAAGCGACCTAATAAGCATCGAACACCACTACAGTTTGATGGGATATCTTTTGATACTAGCACCATCGGAAAATGTATTTTTCATGGTCGCAAATGCGATAAAAATACAGTTCAGTAAAAAAGCAAATAAATCTAAATTTACGAAAGATGTAATAAGTTCAGAAGAAATGATCGGTGCTTTAATACGATCAAAATTTTTGTTAACCTTTACGAATATCATGGCAACATGTTCGATGAAAATATTCCAGAAATGTTTAGAGATTGCCGCCGTATTAACATCGATCAGTAATGAACTTTGTAAGTGTTTATTAGTTACGATACGATTTAAGTACATACTCCAGATTGTATAATTAGAATCATTTCATATATTCATACATTAACGTAAATTAAAATAATTGACCACATAAGTACATTTTATAAAAAAATTTTAAAAATATCAACTTAATTTAATGAACCAAAGGTTTTAGGATTTTGGAATCAGGGGTGGAAAACGTACTACTGATACGAATATATCAATGCAAAGCCTGTACAAAAGGCAATTGTCTAGATAGTAGCTTGGATGACGAAGAATATTATAAAATAGTTGAGTACAGTACCAAGATTCTTTGGCGTTTAATGGTGGTAAGTCTCAAAAGCAGACCAAAAGACTCTCTGAAGAAAGTAGATCCTCCAACCGATACTGCAATGCGGTATGTCGATATTAAAAATTATTTTAACTAAAAGAAATCACAATTGTAAAAATCTATACGCTCAGTTGCTTACGATGCGCTTTACGCCGAGAGATTTCGCGAGCTTCAAAACATAATCGTAGTCGAAAGTTGAGAAACGATTTAGCAAGTTTGATATTGGCTGGTCAACTACGCGAAGGGCCGTCAGCTTGGCAAATACTGAATTGTGGAATAGCTGAAGATTTAACCGATCTTTTGACGTTTTCTGAATATCCTGAATCGAATAAAAAGTGGCTCAAAGCAGTGAAAGTTGAAACTCATGATTGGACTGCGCTTGAATTAAAAAAAATACTTCTTTTAGCTGTGGTTACCTTTATTCAAAATTACAACGATGATGCTCGAAAGGTAATTATTTTGAAGTATTTTGAGTAAGTAGCTTGATCCAATTTGTATTTATTGCAGTTACTGCAGAATAGAAAAATAATAGCTAGCCTTTTAGAATTAATCGATCTGGGAGCAATAGTCGATTCAAAAGATTTAAAAGAAGTAAATAATATGACTTTGAAAGTTCCTTGGGACGCAGAGAAACTCTGGCATCTCTTTAAATATGCATTAAATGCTTTAGCTTATATTGCTTGCAAAATACCGGAGGAATTTTTAGGAAATTCAGGCTCACTAAGGTGATTGCATATTTGTATAAAATGTTATTCCTGCAATATTAATATGAAATTATAGTTGATATTTGTTTCTGTTAAACTATTACAGATTGATACAAATACTTGAAAGATTTTTAACAATGCATGGTGACGAAATACTTTTAATGTATTTATCTGAAACTATTTGCTCACTCGTTTCATCAATGTGCCAAATTATTGTCAATGATTTTAAAAAGAATGATCTTATTTCCATATTTTCTCGTAAGTTTCCACCAATTTATACAGATATTAACTTCGAAATTATGTTAGTAACGGTAAAAATTTCTCACAGAATTGATCGAGCAAATATTGAATATAGAAGCTTTAACGTCGAGATATCAATTGATCATGACATACGCCTTGATGTCCTGTGAAACTTTGTTGGATAAATGCACCTGCAGTCAAGATTTTAGATGCAATACAATGGTAAACATAGCTTTAACGTTACTGAAGAGGTATCTGCATCCAAAAAACGAGGATTCCCAAATGGAGCAAAAATTTCAAATAGCAATCAGTACTTACATATGGAAGCTTTTAGTCACAAGTCCACGAGCTTTCGAAGATTTCTCAGTTCAAGGCGGTATATATTTAATTTTGGATGTTATGACAGAAGCGACATTGCCCGTACAAAATGCTTTCCTTGGTATATTAACCGATTTATATGAAAATGAGTATTCTAAATATTGCATATATACCTGGAGATGTGTAAAAGATAAAATGAGTATCTTGTCACTTCTTCCGAAAATTTGGAGAAAAGAAGAGACAATACTAGATATACAAAGGATTAATAAATGTTCTAATGACGGTAATTTATTGATTTTAATTTTATTGTAATGGTAATTAATGACTCATAATGTTTTGAAATGATGTTTTAGAAATAGGGAAGGATTTAGCATTGATGAAAAATGATCATTGGCTTTATTTCAACTTTATTAAAATACCTCATAACTCAAGAAAAGTAACAACTACAGTTATAGGACCTGCTGGACCAAAAATCTATTTCTTGTACAAAAATATAAAGCAAGATACAGGAAAAATTATTCATCCAAAAACTCAAAAAACTCTTTACGAATTTCTCTTGGATCGGGTATCGAGTGAAGATCAAGTAGGTTACAGGTGTAATTTGATTGCAATAAATATTATATTTAATGCCACTTATTTTCAGGCAACTTTACCAATAATCGAAACATACGATTTGGTTCGCGACGAAGACTCGATTAAAGAAATTTTTCACTTATTGGATAAATTGAAAGTACAACCTTTGAAAGAATCGCAAAAACCATTGTTCAGCGTCAAAGAAAAGTTGGAAGAATGGTCTCAACGCATTCAAAATGAAAAGAAAGTGGAAAAATAAATGTTTGAAAAAATATAAATTTTAAAAGATATTGAAATAAGAGCTAACATAAAACTCGATATAATTATCTCGTAATTTTAATGAAACTCCAAAATTTTGACACAATCTACTCGACCTCCTGACGAGTTTACCTATACAATGTCACTTTTGAATAAATACTAAATTTGGTGCAATAAATCGGAGATGGGGGGAATTTTTCAAATTTTGTTTATTGTTCGAGGACAGAAGTAAGACTTTAACAAAGCACCATCATACTTGAAATCTGGAAGTTTTATGTCGATCGACGGTAAATAGCAATATTATTATTATCGATTGACGATCAAGCACGATGTACCACTGATCGATGAAGAGAAGCTCGCTGCAGGATTCTGCAGTACCCACCCATGTTAGATTCGCACTTGCAGAAATGCCCGCGAGCTTTCGTATTGGTCGAACGCGACGCGGTCCGCTGTATATGCTAAAGAAGCGAGCGTTTATACTATATATTGTTCCGAGAAAAATAGAGGGGAACTTGGGTGCAATAGCAACAGGCACTCAAGGTAGTAACCGGAGTTGTTGGGGGCCACTCGCTTCGCTCGCTCGTTTCACTATATGCTTACCAGTCACCGGCTTTCAGTTCGAGCTTGGCTCTCCTTTGCGACACTTCTGTACACACACAACACATTACACAGTATAAACACAAAGCGCACAGGCACCACACACATACACCGTACGGCAATAAAATTTTATATCCAAACACTTATATATATCCACAAAACCCGTATTCATGCCGAGTACACTCCTTGTTGTGCGTCGTCCGAGAGCGTAATCGTAGTCTCTCGCATATATAGTCGGACGTAGCCTTTTTTGGAAATCCGTATCGCGGAGAGCAGCGGTTTGTGCGCGACGAGATCGTCGTTGAAATCTTTCGCCAGCTCTGCGAAACACATCCTCGCGAATTCAGCGCAAACAGTCGCTACGTTGGGTCGTCGTGCATACTCTATACATACGTACAGTGTGACAGCTCTCTCTTTTCTCTGTAAAAGAAGCATCGAGCCACCAGAATTCAGAGTCGCTGCAGCGGGCTGATTTTTCGGCTGCCCTCAGTTGTTATTGTTGTTTTGTTTATGTGGTCAACTACGCGCGAGTGTGACACGATATAATCGTGAGTGAGTGTGCAATTGCCTCGCGATTGTGTGCTTCGACTCGTAATACAGTTGCGAAACCTCTCAATTGAACGGATTTTTTTTGCTAAATTTGTTTCTGTTTCTCTGCAAGTGCTACGTTTGTGCGTGTATGTGTGCGCGGATAATTGCAGTTAGCAGGAGTTTTTACACAGCAAGAGGTTACCAGAACAGCTTTCAAGTATGACGCTTGTTCGACGGTCGCCTCTCATCGCAATTCTTGTCTTTGACCTCATCTTCGTTACGGCTGCACATTCTGGTAAGTGGTACACAGCACAGCCAATAGCTTTATTCTCCACTTTTTTTATTAAATTTTTCCTGCTTCTCTGTCTTTTCCTCCTGCTAATTGAACATATGGTCCTTAATTGTTACGAATACGTTTTTAAATTCGTCTCTCGACGTCGCTGGCCCGAGCTCGACGATATCTCTCTTCGTCCGCGGGCTCCTTTTTCTGCTCGATCGTTTCGCTTGGTATATTCCATGTAAAATCGAAGAATACACGTTGGTTAACGGGAAAGTATATGTGCAAGTGCGCAATAATTCGATGCAGTGATTCACTAGAAACGCATTTGGTATTATGTATGCCGAGACTTAATTAATAGTAATTGAATGGAAAGGATGGTGTTACGAGTGAGATGGCATTTAAGTGACAGAAAGAGGCAAAGTGGCAATAGCACCAACAACAGCTCAAGATAGATCGTTTTAATAAAGCTACATAATGTTCTCAATACGATCCTCCGATGAATTACAGAATACACGGCTCTAGCTTCGTATGCTTTTTTTTACATTCTCTGGAAGCCTTCATTCATAAATTTAAATTTTTTATAAATAAATACTTTGAGGACTAGTTATTCATTTTCCTATGTAACTAGTTTTGAATACACTAAACAAAGCGCTGATATCCTTTGAAACGTGTTTTTGCCTTTAAAGTCGAATCAAATTATACTTTTTTTTTGACAATTTGGTATCGAATAATTACCAAAATGTTTTTTAAGATTTTAATGAAATATTCATTTGCAGAGCACCTGAAATAGATCTTTTTCTTTTGGTGTACCTATACATTTGTTTTTGAACTCATATGATTGCTAAAAATTTTAATGATTAATTTTTTTATATACTCTATAATCTATATTATAGAATAGGATCATTAATACATTACGGCACTCATCTTTTTTTAAATTAAGAATTAAATTTCTTGAAAATAGTTTATTTTATTTCCAGGATTAAATATTACTCGAGGTTAAGAAGTAATATTTTGTCTTGTATGAAATACAAAAAATTCTACAAAAACACTCATGAATATGCGATTAAAAGAAAGAAAACATCTGGGTAACAGATGCAACTTGTCTGGTTTCATTTTCTTGTTCTTATTTTAAGACTCCTATGAATAAGATCAGAAATACACCATTTTTATTTGTTTTCCAAAAATTGCAGAGGAGCTCATAAATGCAGTTTAAATTTTAAAAAGAGTGAGACATTTTGGAATTAAATTTTTTCATCGAATGTCCCTTTTGTCATTAAAAAATGAAGCAATAATGTTCGAAGAGAAAAGAATCATTTCATTACTCGTAATTAAATAATTTTACTGCATTAAAATTTTATTTGAATCGTGCGTAAAAATTCGCAAAAACAAGATATATGCGAGAGATACTGGCAGAAGCTATTATTCTATTGCCGATCGAAAAATAAAAAAAGTGAATCTCTTCTATAAAAAAGAGAAAGAGATGTGTGAAAGTCTGAAAAACTTTTGTTTGTATTTGTGTACGTGGGACTAAAAGTGCGCCTAAGTACCTTCATGAGAAAGTCTTTCACTCGTTGTTTACGTAGATACGAACTGAATTAAATTACCTTTTAGCTCGATCCTTATAACCTTCGCTATTTTTGGACCCTAAACTTTATAGTGGTGTCTGTATGAGTACTTTTCAGCGTTTCTTATCTTATACGAGTGTCATTTGAAGCCGAGATCAGTGAGCCTACCACTTCAGTAATGTAATGTACTATTAGGTAATATGCTTTTTCTGTATAACAAGGAATTACTGCACGGAGTAATGATTAGTGCGGGAAGCTCTACTTTCCACACGGTGCAGCATGCTGAAGTAGTATTTTTCATCATAGAGTGCAGGAAGTTGATTTTAAGATTTTCTCGCCAAATGCATTAAAAAATCTTTAAATCGACCTCCCATAGACTATTTAAACCCCTCACTACGTTTAAATTGCAAACTGACTCTCGTACGAGATAGGTAACGAAATGTTTTATTATAACACAAGAGCGGTAATTTTATCATACTTATGAAGTCTGATTAGCATCTACTTAAAGTGATTTGCTTTTCAAATTAGTGGGAAATTTGTAATTGCTTTAAATATACGTTCAATTACTTTGACTATTTTGAAGTCACATAATTATTTATATCTTAAAATTTTGAAACAATCTATATCTCATATTATTTATAAAAAGTTACCTTCATCATAAATAATGGTGTAATGAAGTGTGATCAAGAAAGGTTGTAATAGAAACTTGTATACAAAAGTAATTTCAAAACTTAACCTGCAGTAATTAGAGCGAATGTTGCATTTTTCTTTTTTGTGTAAACTACTTTACACGATTGACAAAATTAAGTTTCTGTAAGATGATTAATTCAATTGTAACCTTTGATCGTTGTTCTGATTGATGAATAATATTTGATAAAAATATAAAAATTAATTACATGGGACTCAAGAATTGTAGGATCGTCAAAATGATCGGAATGAATAAATCGTCCTCAGTAGGCCAATAATGGAATACTCGATCTTAGTGTACTTCATTTTCACTATTTTTTCTGTCTCTTACTCTCTGTAGATAGTCCATTTATGACTGTATTTGCTGCATTAGCAAAAGTAAAACTTTCACCTTAGCATTTTGCTTTCGCTTATTACCAGATTCGGTTCCATACAAAGTAATCGCATGAACATTTTTAGATGGGCTTAAAAATGTTTTTTGCATACATAAAATGTTTAAGAAAAATATATGAAAAAATAAATATATTAATTGTTTTCTTGTTAGAATAATTTAGGTATGTCGATTTGAATAAAAATAATTTAATTTTAATTTCAAAAGACAAATATTTTGAAAAATAACATCATTTGTTGAAAGACTTACGCAAACAGTAACAGAATTGTTGTGTACATAATTTTTTATGTTCGTGAACAACAATAAATATAGGTATGCACATAAGAGACTTTTTCATGAAAAACACAAGGAACTTTTTTGTTTTAATTTTTTGCTGAAAGTAAAATGTTTCATAATCAACACTGCTACTTCTAAAATTAAAGAGAGTTTTAAATTTTCTTACATATTTAAAAAAACCGAGCTTACTGATAATGAGAAGTAGAAGTGAGCGGTTGTTTTTAATTTTCTTGAACTCTTTTTTATCATAGAAGTAGCTTTGTGCTCGTCATTCTGACTTACTACTCGTAATTATTTCAGTCACTGGCCTGAAAATCCTCGTGTCCGTGTCTCTTTATGGTTTACGCTCATGCTCGAGTCATAAATGTTGTCTCAAAAGCCACCATGTAATGCATCTTACATTTTTCTCGTCTATAAAACTACAAAGTCGATTTTTATAATCACATGTCATTTTCTAAATTAGATAGTTAATTACGTTGCTTTAATTTCATTAATTTCGTAAATTTATATCGTAATTCTGTGCAATACTGAATAAATTTTTAAAAGATACTTATTCAAAACTTTTTCATACTGAAGTTACTTTGCACCATAAACGACAGATTTTTATGTTAGAATTGCGACATGTAAAAGATAAAAAGAAAAATGATACGACGATCATACACGGAGCTAACAAAATTTTTATCATAATTAGATAAACTTCATAGGGGTTCTAATGAAGGATAAATGGCATTCAAGTTTAAAAAAGTCTCAAGAACAAATACGACTCTTTGTCACTTTGAGCTCTTGCAAAACTTTTATTTTTAAAATGAAATAAAAATCGAACTTTGAAGAATTATTTTTCTACCTTCTTTTAAAAATTGATCATGAATCGTTGCTTTTAATTTCAATTATAGTATTGTAATTAAAAAAAATTTCATGCAGTTACTTTGAAGTTCGGGTTTTATAAAAATTCCGATGCAACTTGTGCTAATATATTTTTTTAGAAAAACTTGTAATATTTGCCTTAGGCTCATGACACAATTCCTCGTATTCGCTAAAAAAAATCATAACCGCACCCGTTGTATAATGTTACAATTGACCAATACAAGTGAGACCATTGTTGAGATAATTTTTTATATGCTTTTATTATAAAAAAAATTGTTAATAATTTTCGTGTACTTAAGATATTATTTTATCCATGGTTATAAAAGAATAAGTAACAAATAAAGGGTGTTCGTGAATACACATTGAGAAGTGCGCATAATATTCATGAGCGCAAGAGTTTAAGCGACAAAAGACGCAGTGTAAATGCGACTTGTACTGTTGAGAGGGTATAAATAGCCGGCGAGAAAAAATTCATCCTCGTCTGTCCTTATTGCCGTACTTCTGCAGTTGTATAGAAATTGTTTTTGGCCGCATTAGAACGAGCAGAAATCTTAAATATTCCTTTCTCTCAATTATACTACCAAGCTTTAAATTATATGCGATGGGAAAAAGATATAAATGTATAATAAAATAATTAATACTTCCTACAAATATTTATGTATTGAAAAAAACTCGATACTCGGACAGTTATCACAATATTCGCTATAATACGTGGCATCGAACGATCAAAAAACTAGTTTATAACGCATCGGACGAGCTCTTGCGGTTCATCGTGTTCCACCTCTGCGAATTATACGTATATATTATATATACACATACATTTATACTCGCTATATACCTATAAGTTTCCTGATCGTCATAGTGTTCGCATATACGATGATTCGCGACGACGACCATGTCGGCCTTGACTGCTGATTCTTCGTCGAATGTTTTTTTCTTCTTTTATTTGTGATAAAGTAATATAGCTGCTGCGCTTTGAATATTTACAGCTCGATTGGCGCCTTGCTATATTTAGTCGCGAGGCACTAATGCACACGCAGGTACAGCATATATCTATAAAACAATTTGCACGCAACGAGCTACGGATATTACCGAGCCTAGGCTAGGTCGATTAGCCTCTAGAAATTATAAATTATCATTAATTTTCCAATGGATTCATTCATTGAATAGAATTGCTTAAACTGTGCTATCAAAGAAAAATTGACCCAAGAACGTTGGCGGATTTTTAACTATGTATCGATTTCTTTTTTGCAAGTCTGTATGCATGTAAGTGTAAAGTGAGAGTCGTTGTCTTAAGCCGGAAATCGTTCGAGAGAGGCATCTCTACCGCTCATACAAATCACTCGTGCAGCAACTCAAGTGTAGTGTCGACGCTTCTGATTCGAAGAGTGCCGAATGCTTTTCTAAAGTCGAAGAAAAAGCAGCGTAGAAAGTGTACCAGAATATTTTTTTCGCTCAATAACAATATTTTATTATTTATTCATTTCTTTAACGAAAAATGAAGTCGCGTTGTTTCAATTAATTTCTAATTATGAAAATTTCATTTTAAATTTCAGGGAAGTCATAAAAAATACTGTTCAGTTGAGAGAGATCACGAGTTATCTTATCAATTGTAAATTAATAAGTTCTCGATAAATATTCAACACAAAATTATCAATACCGACTTTTAAAATCGATATCTTGACTAATTAATAATAAATATGAAAAAGATCTTCTCTGAAATCATGAGTTGAAAGTGCATCGATTAAAAGCCATCATTTGCAAGCTTATTATTCGTCCAACAATGCATTCATTCGTGAAATTTATTCATCAGTCATTCAACTTTCTGAAAATATCGTTTTTTTCCAATAAACTACATTTCCACTGCATGTCCCATTATTGAACAATGTAATATTTGAATTTGTTATAAAAACAAACAAGTTTAAAGAGAACTGATAGCACTGGTTAATGATAAAACTCACTCAAAATGAATAGTATTATATTACTTGTAGACGCATGATCATTTAAAAAATTTAGATTTCGAATTATTTTTTATTGGTCAAATGCATCAGCTCGTATTGATCGCATGTTATTTCCGGTATATTTGTTATTCTGTACATTTTCTGTAAACTGCATATGCTGCATGCGAGTGTGAGCGCGATGACGACCGGAGTTACTTTTGAAAATGTAAATTCGTATGTGTGCAGCTACAGAATACAGATCCTACTCTATGTATGTGCAACAATAAATTCCGGAAGTTCTTTTCTTCTCCATTCAAATGCCAGCTAATGCCTTTTCCTGCGTTTGCACCGTAAACTGAATAGTGCATCAATAAATAGCGATTTGAAGATAGTGAAGATGAAGTTGATTGATGTTTATGATTCATTATATCGTTCTAAAAAAATTAAATTGTATAATAATGTAATCTAATTAATTTATTAATACGAATCAAAAGAAGAAAATAATTTAAGGCATTCTAATAAAAAATTACGCATCGAGAGAAAGAAGTTTTAAACCAGTTGAAATGTATGTTTTCGGATACAGGAGTAACAAAAACAGATAACAAATTTGTCACGGGACACGCTGATGAAACTTGCTCGAAGCGTAGTTTACTCATCTTCGGTTTACGAATTAATCTCTTATTTGCAAAAAAAAGCATCCCGCGCCCGTTGCGCGATAAACTATTCAAATGTTTGCAGTGTGACATTGCTCCGTTATCGTAGATTCGGAAATTTCTCGGATAAAGGTGCAACGATAAAAGCTGCAATCGAGATGAAAAGAAAAGATGCCCGTCGAAACAATGTATAATCCCTCGTTCTTGAGTATATAAAGCCGATGAACGTCTGACGTCAGCCGATTGTCTCATCTACTTATAATTCGTTTCAGGCATCGCACAGTCATCATCTAAGGAATATTTGCATGATTGTCATTTGCCAAATGAATTAACATCGCTTGAATTATAAAAGAGTTGAACCTTTTTTCATTGCGTCTAGCTATTGGGTATTCGACTGAGATATAAAAAATTATCGCAGAGAACCATAATAGATTACGACGGAAGCATGGTTCAAGAGATACGAACTAAATTAGATAAATTGCAATTTTCTAGAAATTACATTTCCTATCCGAATGGAAGAATAATTTAAAAATTAAATTTTCAATTTTTTCATGTTACGCCACAGTTATTAGTTAATTATATTTCAACTGTTCTCGATTACATATTATTTCTTTCACCTTCGCGAATCCAAAACGTCGAACGACTGGAAAAAAATCCCATTTACTTTTAAATCCTACAGGGTACAAGTTATAATTATTACTCGAGCCACTCGATAAGGTGCCAGTAAATATTGATACATGCGAGGCTCGTGAAGAGTATCAGTTGTTGCGTTGCTTACGTAGCTACTATACGTAGTAGTAGTAGTCTCGTGCGACGACGTGTTTTTTTGCCAAGCTTCACTAAAAACGACGCGATCCGGCGATCGCAAAAGCACCAGCATTGTGTAGCTAGGAACGAGTGGGTATAGACCAAGGACGCGCGAGCGAATCGCGTATACTTGTATTGCTGCGGAATGCAAATCTCTGTTTCAGCCGAGATGTGTAAATGAACGGCGCGCTCCATAAACATCGCGGTAGTAGGATAAAGAATCGAAACGCTCGTTCTCGCGCCGAGCTCTTTTTCTCGCTCGCTTTTCAATGCGCTACGCGTCTCTCTTTCTCTCGGTTTGCTTTCGCTTGTATGGGCATCGACAAAAACTCGGCGCAATAATTTTCGCTTAATAAAAGGCATATTTTTTTGTTTATTTGATCCTCGCTGAATATGTTGGATTCAAATGGACGACTAAGTACAAGTACAGCAGCAACAGCAACAGCAACAACAACAAAAAAGTCCGAGTACGGCAGAAAAAGCGGTAGTTAGGCAAGCGATAACTACTTTATACGGGACGTGCGCGCGCGAGAAACGGTATTATAGTTTCACTCGCGCGCGCGCGCGCTGCAAACAAGATGCAGTGCGGCGATATGCCTCCTTTTGTAAAATGTGCTCACAATATATACACATGTTCATTGTGTGCTCAAAGTACCTCAAACGTATTTTCCAACAATGTCGAATGGTATATAAGATATTTCGTCAAAATGTGCAGTCATCGATTGTTCCTCGTCGGTCACTTCCTTCGATCGAATTTTCGTTTATTATTTTCGAGACGTGCAGCAACATTCGAGTGATTTTCGAGGCTGTTTTTAAAGCATCTCGAACACCCTCAGCCATGCTATACTTCCTTCTTGTGCCTACGTACTGCGAGCTGTCTCGGTTGCGAGCGAACACCCTTACAGTTCAGCAAGGTTAACGATTCCAGAAGTTCTATATATATACCCAGGCGCTTTCGCGTCTCTCTAACGGATCTCACGATGCGTTTTCCATAGAGGAGTCGTTGGGCTGTACGCGTATGCATGTGTGCGTATACGTAGCGCCCGTTTGAGGTTTTCCCCGCAGTGTATAAACTCGGACGTCACTCATGTGGAGTGTACAAGGCCTATACTCTAGAGCAGCGACCAATAATATCGCCGAGACGAACGATTTCTCGTGTACGAATTTATATATTTATGAATGTGTATGTGAGGCAGCGATCGATGAATAAAAAAAAATATGACTATAGCTATAGGCACTCGAGTGGAGAAGCGCCGACTACAAGTTGCCGCGATTACGCCACTCGTTCAATTCACTCGAATTAAAATCTGATGTCATGTTGTATCATTTTTAACACGAAATAAGTATCGATTATAATCGCAGATTGGCTTCGAGAGACTTTCCGAAGAGTATATCCAAACAATAGATCTATCAGATCATAAATAATGAAATCATATGCTATCTCGAACAACAATGAGGATAAAAAGTACTTCAAATATGGCTAACGAATTGAATTTTTTCTACTTTCAGATTTCTACAGATACGATGTAAACAAAGCGACGCAAGTGCACGAGCATGTGTACGACTTCGAACTCGATGAGCCGATCGCGGTGGACAGGAGAAAAAGATCCCCCCTGCCGCCTCAGCCTCCGATCCAAGGTGCGCCAGCGTCGAAACCCAGTGGCCCGGAGCTGGTGATCAGCAACAAAACGGATACACCGGCCAATGTTTCCTACTCGACTTCGGAGCCGACCGTCGTGGTGGCCCAAGCCGCGACGGTTTCGCCCATAATCGGTCTCAATCGGACCACGGTGAAACCGATCGGCAACGGCAAGGCTCCGACCGTCTCGATCCCGATAGTTCCCTCGCAAAATCCTACTGCTAACGTTAATCGTACGAGTCTCGATAAGGATTTATCGGTAAGTTTCGTTTTTCGATCGAGCGAAGTATCGAGTGATGTCAATTCACGTTCGGTAACAAAATTTGCTCCATACAGAAAGTGCACGTCTGGGCCAACCAGACCAGATGGGCAAACACGACCGACAAGGTCGTGGAGACGACTACGAGCAACAACAGCAGCAGCAGCAGCAACAGCGACGCCGATCTCGACTTCGCCATCAACAAGTACCCGGCCGAGGTGACGAACCAGACGCTGCGCGAGAACAACATCGTCAAGTCGGAGAACGACACGCACCAGTACTACAACAGCTCGTTCAGCGTCGACGAGGCCACGGGCAAAGGATTCTGGGTCGATCTCGAGAATCATCCCGATCTCCAGGTCAACACTCTGCTCAGCAAGAGTCATCGCAGAGCGGCTGTAAGTTACACACACACACTCATAAACCCATCTGCAGAATTCCACCCGCTTCTGTAATTTAGCTATTGTTCAAATTTGCACGTTGTTCGTTTAGACACGTACTATACAGGAGAGACTGGCGCATCGCCGCTCTCTCGTACGTACGTGGCGTGTATATTTTTTAACTGCCGCTGCCGCGAAATTGGCCAATTAATCGTGTATGCTCGCGCGAGCGCGCGCCTCGCGTATTATACTTCTAGACCATCGTCGTCGTCGTCGTTGCACCGCACGCTTATAAACTCCTAGACTGCATTCATGCCGCGTGCGCAGTGCGCAGTTGATTATTTTATTGACTAGTTTTTTTTCTCCTTTTGTTATGCTATATCGTGTACTCGCAACACATAGTATACAAACATCATAAGCTTCGAAATGCACATTATACCCTTGCCTCGACGCGACGATATTATTGTGGCGCATCATCTCTGCTATTAAAAATCGTGATATCGAGGAAAAAAAAATCAAATGTACTCACCGTTCGCGATAATTTGCGGTGCGTTTTCCGACTAATCGTCGACATTGTCCGCGACGTTCGAGGATGATTTTCGCTAGATATTTTACTCGCGCGCTATAGTGTCGCGCCGCAGCGATTCGAGCAAGGATGTTTACCGATTACTCAACTGTTTTTTCCTTTTTTTGTTCTGCATGTTTTTCTGTATACACGACGAGCAGACCATCAAGCTGAAGTTCGACTTTCCGTTCTACGGGCACAAGGTGCGCAACATCACGATAGCCACCGGTGGCTTCCTCTACACAGGCGAGTACGTGCACAGTTGGCTGGCCGCTACTCAGTACATTGCTCCGCTCATGGCCAATTTCGACACGACGCTCTCGTCCAAGAGCTTCGTCAAGTATGCTGACAATGGTAAGCTTACTGCACTGCACACATATAATATGCATGTAGGTATATACGATCCGATGCGGGTGCGCGCGGAGAGACGCGTATATATAGGCGAATTTCGATCCCCGAGAGCGACACCCGAGACGCCGCTTCTACTGCTGCTGCTCGACAGTTTAAGTTCGCGACGCGCAGTCTATATTTATATTTACACAAAACGATCGCGCGGTATGAATTACGAATGTATTATACAGTACATATACGTGTATAACTCGATCGAGCGTGTTGTTCTTTTTTGCATCGATCGCCGTGCACTGGCACGTTTCTTCTTCTTCTTTTCTTTTTCTTTTTTTAATTTCGTCAGCTTTCCTATTGCTGCTGCAGCTCGCAATATCGTTCGATCGTGCGCGCATCGCGCGGAGCGATTAAATGGCACTTTGGTATTTTTTTTTTTTGTTGCTTGGGACGCAGCAATAGGAGTCGAGTCATTTGAGTCGCGAGTCTGCACGAGCCGACGACCGCCGAGCGATTGTCCGTGTCACGTTTCTCTCTGTCTCTCTCTCTTGACGACGACGACTCGTCATATAAACGATTCATTGCTCTTACTACTCTCTCTCTCTGTCCATATATAGGTACTGCCTTCACCGTCGAATGGGAGAACGTCCAGCTGCAAGACAAGCCAGAGGCCGGCGCGTTCACCTTCCAGGTTACCTTGCTGCAAAATGGTGACATCGTCTTCGTGTACAAAGCCATACCGCTGCTGGTGGAGAACATCGAAGACAAGGAGCACCCCGTCAAGATCGGCCTTAGCGACGCTTACATGATGGACCGAACAGTCTTCTGTAGGGAACCATTACTTTTTATTTTTTTTTATCCCGTTAAAAGTTTTAATTTTGCATGTTCTGACGACCGTGCACGTTACACGTACGGAGTAACTTTTAACCCAATGCTACAATTTACATGTTAAATATATATAAATTTCACAACTAGCTGGTTACATTTAGAAAATCTCTGTTAAATTAGCCCCGCTGGCATTAATCCAAGTCTATTTTAACAGCGGCATCGCTACAGTCGCTGCGACTGGCCATGCGTTATAACGAATGCAGTCTTTTATGCGATATGCTCGTGAATTCCATAGCGGCGCCGACAGTTTTTCCGCCCTCGAGTCTATAAATTAATTTGTAACAAGAATTGCATATTTATTCGTATACTTTTCGGCCGCAGTTGCCCGTCGCAAGACCATCTACGAGTACCACCGCGTCACCTTCAACCGGCAAGACATCAAAAACTGGACGGCCATTTACCTCAAGGCACTGCCGACTTGCTTGCAAATGGACAACTGCAACGACTGCCTGACCAAAGTTCCGGATTTCGATTGCAAGTGGTGCCCCGAGCTGCAAAAGTGCAGCACCGGCACCTTCCGCTTCCGCCAGGACTGGCTGCAGAAGAGCTGCGACACGAAGAACATTCGTGAGGAGGCCAAGTGCCCGGCCAGATCGGCCGGCACCTCCTATCGGGAGCACGCCCAGGAGGCCAGAATCGAGAATCACAGGACGGAGGACGGCTCGATAGTCGCCAAATTCAATCCCAACCAGGCAGCCGTGGCCAGTAGTTCGATCGAACATTGTGAGTACTTGATCGTTGTATTTCCGAGCTCGGGGCTCGGGAGTCGTCGATCGGAGGAGAAAAAAAAAATTAATACGATCGCGTGTGATTTGCAGCTCAAGAAAATATGAGCATGGGCGTATCCGGAATCATCGGCATACTTTTCGTTCTCTCGCTCGTAGCGGGACTTGCCGCATGGGCAGCTTACGCTTATCGCAATCCGCACAGCGCGTCCGGCCAGATGCTCATCAGGGTAAGACCAAATCGAGCTTTCTTTTTCTTCTCCATTAAAATCGAGATGTATATTTTGTCACGATCTCACACGCAAATCGATTCTCGCCTTGCAGTACCGACCGAGCCAGTGGAGCTGGCGCAGAGGAGAGGCCCGCTACACCGCTGCAACTATTCACATGTGATGCTGCGACCCACCGGCTCAGCACTTGAGCAGTATCAGCGGCAATCTAAGCGGCAGTAATAGTTAATAATAGAATTGGTGTGTCTCCTTCGTCGTCGGGACCGTTGGACCAAATCAACTGTTTTTTCCTATACACGCAAATTTTGTGCGCGCGACCGCGCGCATAAGCGGCTGATGTTTTATAATTGCACAAATGGGGCGGCTAGCTCATTTGTATTTCTCGCGTATGTGGTGCACAGTTGCATTTTTTACGTCAACGATATAATTGATGATAATCATAGTGATACGTGCGCACGACAATATTTATTCGTCGGATTGACTGTAAACTAATAATTAACCGTACAGCTCTCGTTTTGGATTATATACACGTGTACTTTTTGAGCAATGTTTACGAGCAATATGATTATACGGCGATGTATAATCGAAGAAAAAGCCAAACAAGTCTGAACTTCGAAATTTTTACACAAGTTTATGACAAAGTATTTGAAAATAAATTGAAATACATATATTTCAACCGAATTACTTTTTCAACGTTTCTGAGGATCAACAGAAGTATAGCTGTGAACGATGTTTGAAGCTTGTTATAAGTGCCTTTTAATGGAATTTTTGGTCGATCGTGAGTACCTTGAACGACGAAGCGCAAATTATGCACCTTCTCAATAATCCATAAATTTACAACTCACAATGTGATTTTTTAGCAGCATATCTTACGTTTCTTTTTCTTTTACTATCGAGTAGTTCGATTTGTTCAAAGCATCAAAAAAATCGATCAAATAATTTTTACTTGTTTGCAAAAAAATCGAATTTAAAATATTCGGTGAGGTTCGTGAATCCTTCAAAAATCAGCACAGTAATGAAAATTACATTTATCGTTACGATCGTATAGTTTAATCGAGATTTTTCTTTTTGATGTAAATACTATATAGAAGTAATAGACAATCTCAATGAATCT
The DNA here is from genome assembly GCA_902732785.1 of Trichogramma evanescens. NCBI lineage: Eukaryota > Metazoa > Arthropoda > Insecta > Hymenoptera > Trichogrammatidae > Trichogramma > Trichogramma evanescens. The sequence goes on along the minus strand of CACVKI010137386.1, from coordinate 7,847 downwards.
TCTATAGCGTACTATGAATCAAATTTTTCAAAGAGAAAAAAAAATAAACTTTATAAGTAACTTATTTTATTGAAAAAGCAGAGTATTTTAAGGAAAATTTACAAAAAAAAACTAATGGAAAAATTGTATAGTATATGTATCAAGCATTATTAATTTTTAATTGTATATAGTAGCATTTTATAAATAAATATTTTTATTTAATTTATAAGCGAGAATATAACGAGAGAGGTGCCTATTACAAACTTTGATTTATGTACACAATCCAAATATAATTGATAATTTGAATACAATTACATTTATAAGAGTATATAAAAAACAATTCAAATTTAATCTAAAAATTTAGTCAAAAGCACTATTAATATAGGCAAACCTTAAATAATAAACGTGTCAATCTTTGCAAGCAATAAGCTTGTACAATCACAGTTATCTATTTTATTTCAATGAAAAAAATTTCATTGATTATGCAACAAAGTAGTTACATATAAGTTCAATTATACGAAAATTCAATAACTCATTAAGTTAGTTTTATCTCGAAATTGTAAATTTTTAATAAATTTGAATTTAATATGGAAAAAATCTAAGAGCACGATGTACGCTTTGTTGAGTTACTTTCAATGATATAATATATATGTGTAGGTGATAGTTTGTGATAATAAATCTTTTAATTTTTACCGGGAAAATTGTTTCTTGTACTTCTATTTTTAGTCACGTAACTCAATGGATTTATCAGAATGAGGCTCAGTAGTGCGATTATAGTTCAAAATCTAAAACGAATCCGCTATGGACCACTTTTGATTACTCAATGATAAATCGCAATGTTGTAAAATCAATTCTGCTTTTCCATCACTTTGAAAATTGAGTGTAAGGCAAAGGTTTTGTTTCTTTAGTTTGATCATTTTGTCCTGCATAAAAAAATTATGAGTTCTGTAAATGATGGTTTTTGTTTTACACTGTTGACAAATGATTCTTATTACCTCAGCATTGAGAATCCATAATTGAGTTTGACTTTCATCATTGCAAGCGACCATCTCCACTGGAGACATGAAACCATTCTTTCCATCCAAGCAATAGCCATTGCGACCAATTTGTCCATGCAGCATAAGAACAAACACCTGCAAAATGTTTTTAATAGTCAATTATATATCTAAAAGAAAAATCACTTGAAACGTCATGTAACGCTCTTACTTGATAAGCATCGAGGTAATTGCAGGGAGCTATCAGTGGATCACCAGGTTCTTCACTAAAACGTAGGCACAGTTGGGGAGTTCTTGTGTTGGTATTCATTTGACTGATAACTCGAGTAACCATATATGTACCTTTGGGAATAGGAGATTCAGGATAAATTTTTTTCAAATACCACTCGAAACTTTGACATTTATTTCGCTTTTTCAAAGCAAAGCGTTCGGATAGGTCTCCAACGTTTACATTTTTCGCTCCTGTAAAGAATGTCACAATCATAGCATTGCAGTGAATTACTAAGCGTCGAAAGTTTGTTTTAACCTACCTGGATTAACGGCGTAGAAAAATGTTTTCCAGCCATCCATCCAAACCTCAGCCGTGCGGGCGTGATTTCGATCGATGGTAGTGGCTGCGTCGTTCGCAGGAAATGAGTACGGAGTGTTATCGCGATAAACGTGTCCGACTCGAGAACACGGAACTATTACCAGTGATCCGTGACACATCCAAATCTAAAGAATTGAACGCAAAATTAAACGACTGCTTTGGTGGTGCTTAACGATCGAAGTATTGTTTAACTGTTTTTGTAATTTACCCGAAAGCTCATTTCAAGATTTTCGCCACCCCAAATTTCCATGCCTTCGTCGTAGGATCCTACTTCATAAAAGAAACGTTTATCTATTGAGAATAAACCACCAGCTATGGTTGGTGTGCCGTACGGGTGGTATGCAGGATCAATACTTTTTGCTCCATCTAAAAGTGTTTTTTCGGGCCTCAGATGCCTGTACGAAGTCGGAGTGATAAATGAAATATTTTGTTTATAATCAATTTTATTCCAGTAACCTACTCACCAATCAAATTTAATGAACCAGTCGTAGCCACCGCGAGTTCCTGCGCCAACTTTTTGAAATTCAAATGTCTTGTCACTTATGATATCGATAACTGGAGATGCGACTGTTTTTCTATTTAGAAAAACTTGGTGAAGCAGAGGCTCTAACCATCCAAACGTACACTCGCAATGAGAATCTAAAAAGGTCAATACTTGTCCTTGAGCATGTTTGGCGCCCAAAAGTCTAGCTCGTATGAGACCTGATCGCTTTTTAAACCGGTGAATGAAGGTTGGAACTGGTAATGTTTTAAGGTAATCTTCGAGGTCCTTCTGAAGATGCACTGCAACATAGTAATTACAAAATTAATTTACACTCTAAGTTCCAAATAGTGTGTGAGTTTCAACAAACAAGATTGGAAAATGTTGATTTTAGTTTTAAATTTAAAGCCATGCTCCAGTACATATATTAAAATATTTAGTTGCCTTGAAATTTTATCACATTTTTACTGTTATGAGTCATACTTTACGAAAATGATTTTATTGAAGAAAATAAATTTTTGATAAAATAAAGCTCGAATTGGCCAATTTTTACACTGTCAGAAAATTTGACTCATTGGTCCGATTTCAAAATTCACCCGCTCTATTCGAATGCAAATTAATACCGAAATTTTGCGTTCAGCTGGAGCATGTATTAAGATAAAGCACGCGCAAATTTTACATAAAATTAATGAACGCAATAACCTCGATCGCTGGCGTCGTCGACGAGGATGATCTCCTTGAGCAGAGCCCGTGGCGATCGATTGATGACCGACCAGACGGTGCGCATCAGCGTGCTCCAAGCCTCGTTGTGGAAGACTATGATGACGCTGGTGTCAGGCAACAGGGGCGAGTACGACAACTCCGAGCACTTCCGGTGCCTTTGATCGCCGAGAGTTCGATTCAACGAGATCATGTTGCTAGCCATGAGATTGAACTCGTTCAATTTGAACATTTCGCGTTGCGCAAAGTCCTGCAAATCGAGCAAGTCCACGGGTGTCCCCATCTCGCCCGGACCATCCACTGGTTCCTCGATAGCTGTACGAGTCCATCTCTTCAGATCGTTCACGTTGTAATTGATTGCTGCCTTTTGGATGTCGAACGATTCGTGGACTGGTATATCGTAAGTATCTGGTATTATAAACGGAACGGAGACGATTGGAAATTTTGAGTATCGTTTGTAGATCTTTATCGAACAAACAACCACAACAAAGATAATAGCTGCTATTTTAAGCTTTCTAAATCTTCTACCAAGACACATTTTTTCTATTATTTTAATATTCCTTTTTTCCTAACTAATATTTATACTAAATTAAATTGCATTGGCCTATAAATCCAAGCCAACATTACGCTGAAAAAACAAAACATTAATAAGCATATTTTATGTTTATAATTAAATGTAACGACTGAGTTAATCAATAAATATATCAGTGTTTTAATTTTTTTTAATTTTTAAGTTAAATGTATCTTTTTGTAATAATTTTAGAAATAAAGTTTTCGAGTTAATGTTTGAAGTAATTGATCGAATTTTAACAACTTACATCTATTTTACCTATCCTAAATAGTTGACATCAATGTGAAAAAATAAATAAACTACACCAGCACTTACCTCTTATCACAGAAGCAAAGTCACAACGAAACAGTTCATTTTCCACCGACTCAATTTGTGTTTTTAAAACCGGAGAAACACGCACTCTGCTTTTTTAAGCATCTGCCGATCGACGCACATCTCTGCAATCACTGACCGACTTGAAACTCGCGAATGAGTCGCGAAAGTACTTATAAGCCGTATACGTGTGGCATGGTGACTTTCACGTTACAACAGCTGTACAAAGATTCTTCCCACCTTTTTTTTCATTACACACATATAGTTCACTACATAATTATTATGAATTATACATTACTACTTCGTCTCTGTAAATCTAGTTGCTCGAGTAAAAATTGTACTTGAAGTGGACCTTTCGTGAGATTATTATGACAATATACTCTCAAAACCATACGTTGCGATAACAATTTTCCATACAGTTCTCATAAATTTTAGAAACGATAGTTATTTTTTCAGTTAAATGATAGACAATATCGAATCGTTAGATGTTTTTTATCATATTTTTCATAACACTAGAATGAATTTTGAGACACTTTGCACGACTCTGATGAATGAGAGTCAAAGTAGGCTCATGAATATTCATGCGATATTTCAAAACAAGTTTTCTCTTTGTCGCACGTTTTTTATGTTCGTGAACAAGTCTTTAAATTCAGTTTTATTATTTAAAGTATAAAAATATATCACTGAATATATTTTTTCTATTTTATATGATGATTTTAGCATACTCTTTTACTTTTACTTATTCCAAGTATAAAAAAAAACTCAAAATTGTATGTAAAGCAGAGAAAATCGTTTAAACAAATTAACAACTCGACCTAGATTCCTATTTTTCGAAGTTATTATCAAGACAATGTTAAGTTCTTCTCATAATTTTTAATTTTTACAAAATTGATAAAATATTCGATGTGATGATAATAAACTATCGAATAAGTGTTATTTACCTCAAGTTAGTTTTTATTATTATTACAGGGCTTTCAAATATTGTCTATTTTTATAACCACCCACGATAGTTCTTATAGAGTTACTTGAATAATCTAATGCTTATCGAATTTTGTGAATGAGGCTATAAATACTGAAACGATACTTTAGCCTAAAATGTTAATGTTATTTTTTTCATTTTTCATTTTTTAAAATATTTTACAGTAATTGAAATAATCATTAAAATATTAGTGTGATATTAATTAATTCGTATTGAATAAATTAAAAAATTATAAGTTATAACAGTGGACAAATAATTAGTAAATAAAAAAGGAATGTCACTTTTAGCTTATGTATTAATTTTAAAAAAGTTTTTCTAAACTTCTTCAACGAAGTGGGTATTGTCGTGAACTTGATTATCGGCAATTACTGCTGACTGCCGCTGCCATCGCCATGCACACCCAAATAACAACGTGTTGACATACACATTCAGGTCCATAGCAGAACACTCGATTTGATATTTTGATTTCTGCGTACACTCGGTCATTCGGCATTTCAATGAAATTGAAATGTTAAAGTAGTTTTGCCGAATGACACCTGCAATATTTAATTAGTTATAAATATGATTTCGCGCATTGTACGTATTGATGTTCATATTCTTTGAATAAATTTACAAATGATTCAAATACACGGCGTTCACCTAAACTTTTCATTGGGCATCAAGCATTATTTATTTTTAATTGTATATTGTAAAATTTTATAAATAAATATTTTTATTTAATTTATAAGTGAGAATACAGTAAAAAAAAATAACGAGAGAGGTACCTGTAATAAACTTCGATTTATATACACAATACAGATATAATTGATAATTTAAAAATTACATTTTTAAGATTATAAAAAAAAATTCATATTTAAACTAAAAATTTAGTCAAAAGCACTATTAATATAGTCAAACTTTGAAAAATAAACTTGTCAATTTTCACAAGCAATAAACTTGAACACACTTGAATGAAAAACTGGAAATATCTCAAATTAATTTTTTATTGGATTTATAAACAAAAGATTAACTATTCCAAAATCTTCAACAGCTTTTTTATTTAATATTACACCATATCAAACCATTAACATGTTTACCTGTTTCAATATTTTATTCAAGCTATATTAAATAAGACTTTGAACTTTAATAGAATTCAGCTTAAGTAAGTGACGATTTATTTAACTATGACTGAATAATTGCATAAACCATAATAATTTAAACTTTATTTAATTGGTAATAAATGTAAACTTAAATTAATGTAAAATTACTAGAATAGTATTTGATAAATTTAAAAGTAAAGAATCTAAGCAGAACCGATAATTATAGCGTATATGTAGTAGATGAAACACTAATTGTATGTACAATTATTATTTATAATGGAATCATTTATAATCTGTGTAGTAGCATATAATCAGCTAGTAGCTGAATAAAACTCAAAGTCAAAACTCAGAGGTATTAGAAAAATGGATTCCTTCTTTATTAAATGCAGTTAAAACTCTGAAACATAAAAAATGAATGGTCAAGTATCTCTTTTTGCAGTAATATTGTTAAATCAAAAATTTTCAGGAAAATTATATTGAATATTGACCTAGTAAAGTCATCAATGTCCATTGTTCGAGCCCGCATTTCTGATATTTCATACTTAATCAAGATATCATCTACCATTTTTTTCATGTTAAAATTATCTGGTATAGGCTAAAAGATAAAAGAATGATTTTTATATGTTCCAATTTGAAATTTTTCATTGCAAAAATTAAATCAGTTATACTTACAATTTTATGATAATTACAATGAACTACATAATTTTTTTCAATAATAATCAAAACTGATCTTTTTTTGAAAGCAGCAGACAATGTTTTGTTTTTTCTATGAAAAAGTATCCTTGTCAGTCCATCCCATTCTTGATAATTAATGTCAGGTTGTGGCTGTTTTGGTTCTATACGTACAACACAAGAATCAACTTTTGGTGGCGGTACAAAATTGTTTCTTCCAACTTTCATTAACATATGAACTCTAGCATACAATTGTGTATTCACACTAAGTCTACTGTAATCTTCATCTCCTGGTTGAGCAACTAACCTTTCAGCAAATTCTTTTTGAAACATAAGAACTGCACACCTAAAAAATGTTTATACAAAAAGTTAAATAGTAGGAATTAAAAAATTCTTGTGTCAAAAATATTCAAAAATGATAAAAGATTAACCTGAATATTGGGCGGTGCAATAATAGTTTGAAGACCAATGGAGAAGAAATTTGATACGGAACATTGGCAATGCACAAATCAAAAAAAGGGAGTTTTGATTTAATAACATCACCAATTAAAATTTGTAATTTTGTTTGCATAGGTGTACCCATCACACGTTTCTGTAATTCATCTACCATTCTTGTATCAATTTCATGGGCGATAACTTTTCTCACATTTTTCAGCAATTTTACAGTCAAATTTCCAGTACCAGAGCCAACTTCTAAAACAACATCGGTTGATTTGACGGCAGCTTTGTCTATGATACTCTGGATAATAAGAGGATTTTTCAAAATATGTTGACCGAATTTCTTATTAAAAACTATACCTGTAATGAAACAAGGAAAAGTCGTACATGGATAACTAATTGCGGAACAGATTTTAAGCAATTTAAAATGTTTTTAAAGCGAGAATGAACGTATACCTTGACGAAAAACTTCTCGATGTTGGGTAGTACTTTTTTCCCTTAAAACTTTCGGCATGTTGACTGTTAACACTGCAATGTGTAAAAATAAAAAAGGCGATATAATTTTTTTAAAGGCAACAGAACAGTACTGCAGATGATCGTAATTGCGGTAACGAGTAACGACTGAGAACGCACGTGGAGTGCCAACTGCCAACACGATTCGGAGCAGTGTTGTCGGAAAGACGCCTCGTCTGCTGTGCGCTGCAGCTCGCCGCAGCGAGTCTGCCTTACCGGCCTAGGTAGTGTAGCCAACTTACGCAGTTTTAACGATTTATTTTGTCATTCAATAAATTTGTACTGTACAGCTTCTATAACATTATCGTCAGCATGGAACCATTTATTGTTTTTATGGAAAAATGTCGTATAATGGCCCCGATGAATTTTTTATCGTAATAATTTTACATTCTATGTAGATTGGCAAATACATTTTGTGCCGTACATTATTTGTAGGTTGGCTACACTACCTAGTCCGGTAAGGCAGACTCGCTGCAGCGAGCTGCGGCGTGCAGCAGACGAGTTAAGGCGTCTTTACGA
>CACVKI010137385.1:0-24730 GCA_902732785.1 Trichogramma evanescens | reverse complement strand
AATGAAACGAAGGACTATATTTTTTTGACCCCATTTTCATAAAAAATACAGCGACCGAAATGAGTGTCAAAAAAACGTCCTCTTGGGACTTAATGAGTTAAGTTAAGAAAATAAACTGTCTCTGCACAACAACAACAATTATTTTTGAAAGTATTATTTCAATGTGTTAGTTTTCCTTAAAGAACGACGAACAGTGTTAGTTTTCGTTAGAGAACACCGAAAAGTGTTAGTTTTCCATAGAGGACCCTGAAAAATGCTATTTTTCGTTGCAGAATAAATGCTGATGTTAGTTTTCGTTAGTAAATTGGAACGTGCTAGTATTCCTTAACAGCGTCGATATCAAAACTACGATAAATCATTTAAAATGGTGTCTTGTTTCGAACAAACCGTTGGACAAGTTGTTTTGTGCCGCTTCACGTGAACCGATATACGTTTTTTGAAAAGGCGATAGTATCACGCCCAACAGCTTCCTTACATTCGAATGTCGTATGAATTCTGCCGATACCTATAGTCCCTTTGCATGAAACGGTGCGTTTAGGCGTACGCATGAGGACAATATAACCAAAAAAAGCGAAGTGAACGTTCAACGTCCTTTACTTTGATTGTTTTTATTGATTTGATATTGAAACGTTTGTTGATACGTACGCAGTGACTAAATTACATTGAAAAGTATTGACATGGAAGATCGCCACTTTTCCGAAAATCCGAATCGTAACAATATTTCTCATTCACGCGGGAACACTTCAGCCGTTTGTCAGTAGATCAAACTACATGACACCATTGTTGCGACCGAGTTACTTCTGCCGTATCTTTCTTTGTTTTTTTCTTCGACACAAATTCGTATTATTGGAGTCCATCATTTTTTTTAGACTGATTAAACTCAACCTAGTTTATTTTACCTTCCAATACTTTATTTTTGAACCATGGAGAAAGTAATGTAATTCGTAATTAAAAAAAACCATCTTCTATTAATACTTCGGAGATGAAGATTTTACTTTTACGTAATCTCGCAGAATAATTGTTCTGACTATTTTACGAGCCTTAAAGTTACCATGATAGGCGGTATTAGCGTTACTTCGGAGTAAGAAACATAAAAAATGCATGCGCAACTCGGGCCAATTACTTATTCTGCTGCTTCATTGGCTTTATGCGCGTCTACGCGAGCGTAGCACACTCGTGTACCTATATATAAAGATGCTGTTGCGGCAGATGAGCTGCTGCTGCTGCTGCTGCTGCTACTGCTGGTGTGGCAAGTATATATACGGGCGCGGGTGCATCGGGTCAGAAGCTGATCAGCCATCGGATAGTATGCAGTATGCACATGCCTACCTTATAGTAGCATGAGTCAAAATACTGTGCAGCTACAACATATACATCGAGGTAGACGTTAAAAGCCGAGGGGAGGAGTTGCGAAGAGGCGAGAAGTCGGAAATTGGGATGACTGCGAATTACTCTCTCTCTCTCTCTCTCTCTCTCTCTCTCTCTCGTTCATATGTGTACCTGAACCTTCGTACCCTTTTTGCTAGTTCGGCTTGAGCTGCTGCAGCAGCATCGAGATAGCAGAGAGAAAGAGAGAGGCTCTGATTTTCAAAATCGATACTATCGATGCGCTATGGGCGAGCGTATAGTTCACTGCATGTGGCTCCGAGCGAAATTAACACGCGCGTTTATCGTCGGACTTATCATTTGGCGATTCGGCTCGAAATCCTCCTCTTCTTACTTTGTGACTTATGCATACCGAAGTGTGCATTATATAGTTTATGCATACAATATATAAATATATACACCGGCAGGCGTCTCGTGAAAGAGCGCCGAAGGGCGTAAACTTCACGCGTGTATTTATACGATTTGGCGCTGCACTGCCTCTACTGCTGCTGCTGCCACGTCGTTTATGTATGCATTGAAGATGAAATTTCACGCATATATGAGCGCCCCTGCGCTATATATACGCGTTGGTTCAGAACTTAGGAATATAATAGTCTCGCGTATACACACACTCACACTTGGCCTCAGGAGTTCGAGAATCGTAAATGCTCGTGTTTGGAATGTTGCGCTCGTTTGCTTGAGTAACGTAACTCCTACCTATATATAATATACGTCTACACATACAATGGAACACGTGCAGATGTATTAATTCGAACTCCGACTCAAAACAATATAACGTCTCGCGCAGCGTGAAAAAAAGTTTCCACTTTTCGAGTATCAAAGTGCCAATCATCGCTTTGGGCATATTTCAATTTTTTCGAACCTGCGGGCTCGTTTATTAGATTTTTCAACAGTTGAATTTCCGATCAATTAAAAAAATACCCTCGCTACTTGGAAATTTTTGATACGCTCGATGTATTTCCGATAAAACTTATTAAATTTACAACGAACTGCTCGCTTCAACGTCGAGCTCTCTTGCACGTCGATCCGGTGACGTATGGATGAAAAGGAGAGAGAAAAAACAACAAAAAATCTAGAAAGTGCACTGTACAGGATTTTTTTAAAAATCTTATGGCGCAACAAAATACGCCGACGTAACTAAATAAAGTATATCGCTCGAAAACGCGAAAGAAGTTCCGACAAGGCGCGTTGACACAGACGAGAACTATACGGCACGTACGACATCTTAGGCGACGAGTCGAAAATTCGCGCTACTAAATTTTTCAAACTCCGCACTCGAGCTCTGCGGTATCGCTTTGCCTTTCGCGCGCGCGTGCATATATTATATCGTGTGTGTGCGCAGCGCCGAAGCAAAGCCAGATGAAGAATAATGCGCGCGGTCCCGTATAATATGGATGCCGTCGTAAAATGAAATATTTCGCGCGCAAAGTCTAACTCGCTCTTGGGCTCTATAATAAGCTTGCTTATAATCAGTTTCACCGACGCGTTGTTTCAAAGTAAACTTGAATCATTTCTCGAGGCCTTCGTGCATGAACCACATAGGAATAAATTTATTAAGCTAACGTATCGGTTTTTCTCGTTTTGACAGCTGCAGGGTGGCGATTATTTAATTAAATTCTCATTTTATCTTTAACAATATGTGCTATGCGATAATTTTATGAATTTTGCTGCCATTAAAATATTTTATCGAATTGAAATTCAGTTCTAACGATTACCCTTTTTTTCATTGAACAAATTTTTTTGATATCATCTCAATTAGCCGTTCGAAATTTCCATGTAATACGTAAAAAATGTCCAAAGCCGAGCTATTCGTCGTTTCAAATTTGATTTAAAGTGAAATTGAAAATCGCATTTGCTGAAGCATACCACATAGAGGTATCAAGTGTCGGGCCGTTGATAGCTTACAAAATATAGTTGACAAGCAAACGATGAAAAGTGCATTCTTTTCGCCGGTAGCAAAGCCGCGCGCACGGAATTTTTCGAGAAGTCGAGTGCACATGTATTAATCTAACATGCAAATCTGAAGTAAGCTCTCGGAACATAACATGGTATACGTTTCGTGCGCGTGCAAGCGCCACACGACCCAGGCTCGCTCTCTCTCTCTCTCTCTCTCTCTCTCGCGGACTAAAAAAAAAAGAAAAGAAAAAAAGCTCGATCGTCGTTCAAGCCGGTCGACAGTCGACTTCTAGGGGGTCTAAACGAGTACTTTGAGAGTGCAACGAGCGAAAGAGAGAGAGAGAGAGAGAGAGAGAGACTTTATTACTATACGGATTTATAGTGGGGCATACACAGAGCCTACTGCTGAACGTTGTCAAGGCTGATCGAATTGTTTCCATCTGTTGAATCTGGCTAGGAGCCAAGTGGCTTCCGTGCGCCCCTGGTGTAATAACGTTACTTTGCGCGCGAGCCTCTATATCTTCTCTGGCTGTGCTGCGAGTGACTTTGTGTGTCTCTGTATATATACGTATGTATACGTGCGGTTTTGTCGCCTCGGGCTACAGGTACCATCGCGATACGTAATACACGTGTCCTCGCGCTTCGCAAGCTGCACTCCAAACGCGCAAAAAAATTCCAGTCGTAAATGGACCGGCTTATGCCTATAAGAGCCCATAAAGATGTTACGTACCATAAAGCTCACTGCTTTTGATTTGCAACAATGAGCTTTGCGCTATTCATAGACGTGCTACCAGATGTGTCTGCCTGTGGGTGGGTGTGGGTGTGTTTGAGTTGAAAATCTTGTTCACGATAAATGACGTAAAATAAACGCGAGAGAGATTTCTTCTTGAGATCGTTTGCGTTTGCGCTCGGTGCATCCAGGGGCTTCTCATGCACCAGTTCTTTTAATTCTCCAAACGTTGGAAATTATAACTTGTAGAGTCTCTATATATAGCTCTTTACTTGAAACTTTGATGCATATTTGCTAATTAAAAGGCATCGATATTACCAGTACTCGATCGCGCAAACATCGTCTTCACTGTTAATTACTCACAACTAACTGTTACTTTTTTCCTTTTGTTTCAGGTAAGAAATATAACTCCTCGGAACGATTTTAATATTAAATATGAATTTGAAGCAGTTCTACGTGAGTAAATATACCGTACGTATATTAAATGTATTATGTCACGAATTTAATGCCGCTCAAATCCCATTAACGAGCAAACCTGTCCAGAAAACGTTACAGTCGTAACGAGCGTACACTTATATAATTTATACATTCGCGCTTACGAATGCGGCTGCGAGAGACTCTTCACGCCCGAAAATTCAACGTGTGTGCGTTTTTGACATATTTTTCGTGCATAAAAAGTCGATCCCTTATCGTTTCGTATTATGCCCCGTTGATTTTGCGCTCTTCGCTCGAGCGGAAAAAAAGGTAAAAATATCGAATGCGCATTACGTTTTCGCAGTTAATATCGCGTTAAACAATGGCCCTTCGCAAAGTATCGATGTTCTTTTTTTTCGAGCGACAATATCGAAGAGTGCCTCGCGTGAACGAAGTCTCAAACAGCCGATATCCATTATTATTTTTGCGAAACAAACGAACAAGTGCGCAATGGAAATTGGCAGTCCCGGGCGATGTACAGGACACGAGCGTGTCGTCGTTTTATTATGTAATGTTGCCTCGATTCAACAGCTCGCGCGGATTAACGTAATTTTCGAGTATCGCCTCGCGCACGGCTGAAAAGCAACAACAACATTTGGAGCTGGAGAGCGAACTGTAATCGCGCGCAAACAGGTACACGTACGTGCCCGATCGAATTAGATAGCAGGTATTATTCAACTCTGAATTACATCTGGTTTGTTGCCAGGCGTGCTCGAGCATTGCACCGAGGATATTTGCATTTGACAATGATGTTTTTTTCAATTACAGTAATCTCGTCGTTTTTATTTAAATACAAAAAAAAGAGCTCGTACAACAGTGACGTAGTTTATTAGTTTAATTAACCAGTATTAAAGAGTGCACGAGCAATTAATTATAAAAAGCTTTTACTTCTTTACAATTTACATGAATTATTTCAGCGTAAAATCTCGGTATAAAAATCCGTACATGTGTATGTACGCTCGAGCAGTCGGAGCTTGCAAAAAGTTGACGTATTCCACAAGGTTGCTTTCTCTCGCTTTCTCGTGTCTCTGTGGATATAGAAAGAGAAAAAGAGAGAGAGAGAGAAAAAAAGCAGTAGCAAAGTTTCAGTTGGTTATAACACTCAAACAGGGGCTTTGAAAAAGGCGAGCTTGCATTAAATAGCCGTAGCTCATACGTCGGCAATAAATCGTAAATGAGAAGTCACGGAGGTTGATTGCTTTTGGGATTTGCCTGCGAAACTAAACGTCTACTGCAACTACGACCGGTCGTCGTTGTCGTCATCGTTGTCGACAAATGAGCCAGATGCACAGCTGTGTGTGTGTTTCTGTGTGTATAACCCAGTCAGAGTCATTTCTCGGATTTACTTTTTTTGATATTCTTTCCACACTCGCACACTCATTCAGAGCGCATAGTAGGTATATACTGCTGGTGTGTGCGTTGCTCGCTTTTTTTCTCCTTTTTTTTTTACCCCAATATGAATCCACATCGACGCGCGCGGCCAGCAGTGAGTAGCACTAGTAGTCGTGTATCACCGCGGGTAGAGTTAGTTAGAGCCATGGCAAATTGAATTTTCGTATATGCACACACACACACACACACACACACGGCACGGCGTAGCGGCGCCGCCGAGTTCACGCGCGTGAGTTTAAAAATATCGTTTATTCAAGTACGCATTTATAACCAGTCGGTTTTGCCTCCGTGCATATACGTGGAATGAATTTGCAGCTTTTACTCCCGGTTGCGAGGCGAGAGGGTGATAAACTCTCATTATTGTCGCTGAGCAAAATTTATACACGCGTCGAGAACGTATTTATAATGCATACGCAAGTTTGATCCTTATGTGCGCATGTGTGTGCAGCATACGTCTCTATCCTTTTGTCCCTTTTTTGTATTATTATTATTATTTTTGTTGTTATTGTTGTTATTATACATACGTTTCAACCGAGGCATATAGTGAAAATAATTATCAACGGCATCGAGGCGCGAAATCAGTGAGTGCAAACGAGCGTCGATACAACTTGTTAGCTTTCTCTCTCTCTCTTGTCAAATATGTGTGCTCGGTACATAGGCCAATCTTCGATTCTCTCATTGGCAGCGTATCCGTAACAAAACCGCACTGCGATCGGCGCTCGACACCTATACATCTATACGCGTACACGTGCATTATATACGTGCAAGAGGGAGCGAGTGGCGGAGCTGCCGCGTCAAAAAAAGTCCAACAACAATACCTTTCAATCAGATGTACACGGTGCTATATATATATATACGTGTCCTCGCAGCGCCCACGCCTCTGTATATACGTATACTCATATGAATATTTAGTTACAGTATGTATTCGCGTCGCTACTGTACGTGTGTACGTGAGCGCATGCTCGGGCCATGGACATTTGATTAACTCCGCTGTCGTGCGAACGTCCGGTTGATACGTCAGTTTACATTTAAATGCCCTCCTATGCACCGTGCGCGCGAGAGAGAGAAAGAGAGAAAGGCAGAGCGTCGCACCGAGCAATAGAGCCGAATAAACAAGAGGGCGAAAGACGTGTATCCGGCGCGCGTGGGTGTACCGATGCATCAGAACCTATATAGAAAATGGCACGCGAAATATTTTGTCAAAAGATCCTAGACGAATTCGTGAAATGCCAAGAACAATCGTCAAAATAGACATCGCTTTTCGTCGCAATTACCATAGACGGACCAATGCGAGGGCAAATTAATGCGGGTTACCTGTTTAGATATAATTACGACGCGGCACTTGGCAACCCGCATTTATCGAGTACGTCTCTGAGTAAACGCGCTCGTGGAAGATGTACCTCTCTGTGCCGCATGCGTCGCATTGCTGCGCCCTAGGTACACACACACGCGCGCAACGATTTTGACTGCTCTATATATTATGTAGATCTCGCGAGCTTTCGAGTACGAGCTTATACGGTATATCTGTATGTACACACACCTATGTATATATGTACAGAAGCGCGAGCGCTTGTATAAACAAACACCGCACACATATACATGCACATTTGCAGGTAAATATAACAGTTCGACTCCTTTGTGATATAGCAATAGAGCTAGGGATGCAGCGCATAATAATACACTTGCTCGCTCGTGCATAAATACGATATATCCTCGTGCACGCGCGCGTAAAGAGAGAGAGAGAGAGAGAGAGAGAGAGAGAGAGAGAAGGAGAGAGAACGAGCGAGAGAAGAGTATGACTCGTGCCCAGGCCTCGGAAAGCAAACGAAGGAAGATTAAAATCGGAGCATAAGCGGGAGTCGCGCGAGTCGCTGCACTGCACTGTACTGTACTGGTGGCGCAGGGCGCGCGAGCCGAGCCGAGCTAGCGAGTACTTGTCTGATTTGGGGCATTGTGTCGTCGTCGTCTTTACTAGCTTGCGAGCTTCTGCCGCGCGCTCCATTGTATTATTGTATACGTTGCGATAGTTTCGTCGCAAGGCTTCGTGCAACACATCTCCGAGAGTGTGTTTTGCCTGGCGCGCGTCCTGATGAGACTTGATAAGCTCGTTTGAACTGTATTTGTGTGTACTCGGCTCGTCGCGAGTCGTTGCTCTTTACGAAATTTCCCTTGTCGCCGAGAGGTACACGGGTCGTTCTCCTTCCCTCAACTCCTCTCTCTCTCGACCGCCCCCTTTTTTTCCTCTTTCGCATTACGCGTCCTTTAATCCAACCGACGTACTGACGTCAGAGGCAGAGTACTACTCTCTGTGTGTGACGTAGAGCTAAAAGCGCATGCCTGTATGAAGCGCGCACGTAGGTATTATAGCGGATACGCGGCGGTGGTGGTGCGCGCCTCGGCCGATCGTCGAAAAACGTACGTCATATTTTCCGATACATCAACGTGTATATATACGAGCCGCTCCAATAGGAAATTTATAATACTTTTTGTTATCCTTGCTCCACATACTCGCTTCGTTGCTCGTCGGCATTAATCCATCGATTTTATTCTCCCTCTCGCTTGCTCTCGCGCTCATCGCGGTGATGAATCTAATTTCCCGGGCGCGCGCGCGCGCGCGTAATTATATGGAATCAGCTGACGTTCAGGCGCGCTTCGGTCGAGTGCAGGCCTCCTCCTCTCCCTTTATAAGCGTATGCACACGATCGCTAAAATTGTAATGAGAAAAACCATCCCTCTGCGCGCCATCGCGGTGTTTATTTCATAAATAAATAGAAAGAGCAAGGAGTGGCGTACCAGCACGCGGGGTAATTCAAATTCGTATATTATTAGAGTCAATGCATGGCTTATACTGGAACACTGCATGTATGATTGATTACCTATTTCCGCTCGAGTCCTTGTGCATCTGAATAAAAGTAATAAGAACGAAAGTAGGCCAAGTAATAATATTTTAGTCATAAGTATAAATCGCTCGACGTCCCCCGCGCACTGCCGTCACCGCCACTACCGCTGCTGCTGCTGCTGCTCTCGCGCGGCAACTCATTTGCTCGATCGATATTTATACTTTTTTCGAATGAAAGATTAATTCGAATCTGCACGCGCGTGTGCACCTACTTCCTCCTGTTTAGTGCTTCATTTTATGTATATTGTATGTGTGCTTGCAGTTGACCTTTGTGGGATATATCGTAAGTGTAACTGTGCAGACTCCCTGATAATTAATGAGTATTTATTTACAGTAAAGATTATGCAGCAATGGCACTTGAGCTTTTTAAATTCCAAGTAACTCATTAATACTGGGCCACAAAGAAAGTATTCAACTTCAATGTTTCCAAATCTGATATGGTTTGGGCAAAAAAAATTCGTTATTTGTTAATTGTGCAGTAAAATCATTTTTTAGTGTTTCCATTAGTCTTATAGTTTGATTTAAACGATAAATGGGCGTTAAGTATGATTATTGCTGAAGTTTTCTTTTTTCTTTTGTAGCTACTTAATAAGACAGAAGCTTACAACAAAACTAATAGCCCGAACACACAAAACTATAAGTCAAACGATGTTTTTCTTATATATAGAATCAACTTGACTTTGCCACTTGATGATTTAATGATAAAGGTACTCGCCATATAGTGGTATAGAAGCTCAAAGTGGTATTATCGTATGAAATCGGTAGAAAATTGATCTAAATTTTTTGAAACAATTAAATTGTCATTTTCAAGTTATTTGAAATGCGCTTCCTACTTTTCAGATAAATATATCCGAAAAATTTACAAAAGCCAGCCATTTTAAATGGTCATTTTTTTGTCATTAGACCACTATGAAAGTTGATTCCACCAGGGATACAATTATCTAATTTAGACTGAGTTTTTTTGGGTACAAACAAGATTATAAGTAAAAACTCAGATTTGTTTTAAAAAAAGTTAATTTTTTAATTTGTACTTTCAAGGCATGCAATTACATTTTTTGGTCATACCAGTTGACCCGATTTAGTCAATTTATACTCAAAATAGATGGCTGCACTTGTGGCCATAGATTAAGTAAATAAACGGCCGTTTAACGATCAATTGCTTAACGCTATATCATATCCTGCTATATAAATCGGCGTCAATTCTAGAATCTGAAATAAACCAATGAATCGAGTAGAAACTCCGAGATTTTTCGGTCTCCCGTGTCTGGCAGCAATGTAATTGCGCACAAATAAAATAATACATCGCTTTGAACTCGGCCGCTTCCATGCGCGCCATTCCCTTGCGCTCGTTCGTGCTTTACTCTCATGGTACACCATAATAGTACGCGCAACATTACAATTCATCGATTTCGATATATATAGTTCAGTTCGCGCGCGTCTATCGAACATCGTCATAGCGTCAACTTATGCGTGCCGGTGTGGACACGAAATTCGAATAAATATAATTATTTCCAAATAGCGAGCGACGAACCCTTGCGCGCGTGTCGATATTATCCTCGCCGAGCAGTTCGGGCGCGTTCAAATTATTCCCGCACGAATCGCCTCGGTCGTAGCCACCTGACAGTGGCAGCACCACCACCGCCAGCCAAAATTACGGATATATAAACGTATACACGTCGAGGCGCGCGCGCTCACACACCCACCCACCCACACAGACAATACAGCTTCGGACGTTAATGAAGCTTCAGCTGAATTTATTATTCGCATCCCAGCAGCTTCGCGTGCAGCGCTGCGCTTACATATTATATTTAGCGTTACAGGTAGCTCCGCTGTCACCGTTGCTGCGCCGCTGCCAGCCGAGCCGCGCGCTAAATGCCTTTACGCAGCTAATAACAATCGCTAAATTCCAATCGAGTCGTAATCATCGGCCCAGACTCACGTTCCTCGCTCTATGTGTATGCGGGCTTTGATGACGCATTAAATATAGCGCGTTAATCGCATTCATTACACGTGACTACCCTCTCTTGCCTCGCCTTCTGCATATACGTATATTTCACGTGTATAAGCGTACGCGAGTCGACGTCGTTGGGTTCGGTGTTGGCGTGAGCGCCAATGTTGAGGACACTGACCGCTTCAGCGGCATCCAAAACTAATGATTCTCGACGTGCGAGCGTCGCGATGTGCACATACGCTAACGTAACGGACAGCAACGCGCAGCTCAGGCAAGTCGTATACAGCCGCCGCCGTCGACGTGACAAAAGTTTTTCCATTCGAACGCGTGCTCGCGGCCGTGCGGTGCGTCGACGTGTGCATGCGGATATACATCCCCGAAATAAAATGTATACCGCTACGCCCGGCACGCGTCATTTTGCTTTGTATGTAAATTCGAATTAATTCACGGCTTAATCATAATAGTAATGCAACCGCGAGCGGAGGATTTCGTTTAATAACGTCCGGCGCGTAGCCCGGGCGTAATTTAAGTGTATTATAGCTGCCGCACGGTAAAACGCGGGACAATAGATTCAGCGTTATTTATACAAACTACGCTCGTTCGCGACATTATGCGCGCGCTGCAGTAATTATACAAACGCCGAGCTTACCCAAACGTTTACACGCGCATTATATGCGCGTGGCGAGATCAAAGACCTCAAAATTAATCCAAATATATATACGTACATACATCCGCATGCTGTGCAGCAAAGGGCGGAGAAAATATTCTCCTAGGCAGAGTCACCTAAGAGCGAAATTTTTCTCCGTTTACACTACTACTGCTACTACTGCTACTACTATTGCTACCATGGACCAAATATAAGCGGATTTTCGTATGAAAATCGCGGCAAAGTAAACGTAAAAACTAGCGAGTGACTACGACGTGGGTGTTTGCATCTACGGTGCACAAGCTCAGACAGAACCGGACGCAACAAGCTGCATATGGAAAGACCAGCTGATACGTTAATACATCATAAAAATCTTATATACTCCGCAAGGTTCTAAAGAAATTTTTAGAAAATATTCCGTTTGGGTATTAAAATAAAGTTGTAGTGGTTTAAATTTCATTGCCTTATTTTAAAAGGCAACCAACTTTGCTCTAAACTTATGTTAGCGGCGACGTGTACGCAGGCCAGGCACAGTCGTGCACGGCCCTGCATGTGCCCAAGAGAAGGGGTAAGCGTCCCGCGGACTCGCTCGCGCGGCGAGCTACGAGCAGATCGATCGAGTCACGCGACGGAGACGTTATTCCGGAGTCGTCCTCAAATAAAGACCCATCATTCAATTAATTACTCGACGCTTCTTTTCTTTCGCCTTCTCGCCTCCACCATCCTCGAGACACGCGCGGGCCATCGCCGGGACTCTGACGCCTCGGAGCAACCCGGGAGCGCACCAACATATACTTGTTAGAGCTTACATTGTTAAAGCATCATGTTTTAACAGCAAAACTTTATGATTTCACATTTGGAATCGATGATGACATCTATCGACGCAATCACAAGCTCTTCGCCGAGGGTTTCTTTTCACTGGTTATATACTTATTCATGGCACAATATTATTTACTATTTATTTACAAATACATTCTTCAAATTTAAATATTTTGTTTATTTATGTAAAAATCAACAAACAAATGTTCAAGAATTACAATTAGATATGGGTCTTCGAAAACATTCCCCAATAAATTAAGACCCAAATAAATAACTAAAATAAAATAAATTGAATAAAGAAAAAAAATAATCATAATAAAAGTTTCACAAAATTCCAAAAGAAGACGAATCTGGCTCTGGGTACTCTACATTCCTACGCTTATTGCTCACACTCGCGCGTCACTCGTTCGGTTTTACTGGTTAACTCCGCCCACCGAAGCATCCTTGTTCCCAACGCGCCTAAAAATGAGTTTCACTTCAAAAATAAATTGAATTTGAACGAGTGAAATATTAATGAGTCAGCATATTATTCCATATATACTCTGGAATAGTGCGAGCTTCGCTCGAATATGCGTGTAAAAATCAAATGTACGTGAATATATTCGTGAAAAATCAGCGTTGCGTACTGGGAACCTGAAAAAGCTCTTGGGTATCCAGTCGCTGTGTACACACGGACACAATGCATCTTTCTCTCTCTCTCTCTATTTCTTTCGCTCACTCTGACCTACTTTCAATGGCGTCAGCTATAAGCAAAAGGTGTACGTAAGTAAGCTCAAGTACATTATACATGTGGAGCCCCGGTTGGGCCCCGCGACATGCTGCTTTTTGTGCTCCCGCGCGCCCCGTGCAGCTCTTGAATATACATTCATACACACGCGCGTTGCGCGACCGCACACGTGATAACAAATTTCATTTATGAATTTGCAAGCATCTCTCTTTATCGCGCACACGTACGTACGTTATACGTAAAGCTCCTGAAATGGTACTGGAATCGCTGGTGGTGGTGGTGGTGGTGGCGGTGAGCTTGCGCGCCTACGTACGCAGTCGTTTTAGCCGAGAGCTTTAGACAAGCGGCGTGTTATAAGGGCGAGGTTTGCACGCGCGCGCCCGTTTTAATGATAATCATTTGGAATTTCTGCCTCGCTTGCAGACCAGCAGCAGCAGCAGCGGCGGCATGCGCGCCGACAGTTGTGTATAGCCCCGAATTTTAAACGAATATGTGCCTTCAACTGGATGTGTTATACGTGCGCCTGTATGTGTACGCGAGTCTGCGTGCGTATATGTATATAGGGAGAAGGAGCAGTTTCCCTCGCTCAAAGTTTTTGAATAGAGACTTTGTACGTTGTTTCATAGCCATTTCGCTCACAGCAAACTCAAGCTCTCGTTCTCTTTTCAACCAAGTGCGCTCCCAGCAAAAGCTCCTATACGTATTTATGTTGGAAATTTGTCCGTTAGAAAATGAAGTTTAGCCCATATAACTAGAGGTATAGTCGTCGTTATTTAATCACCGTATACGACTGCCACGTGACTCTAATCAATGCAATAATACTTGAAGCACTTGAATAAACAAAGCGGTGATATGTTCGCGAGTGTAAAACTTATTACGTCGCACTCGGCTGGAATAAAAGAAACCTTTGTTACCCTCGCGGGTCAAATATGATCTTTTTAACCTTTCCATAGATTATTTTGCAATTGAGTTGAGAGTAGCCAGTGGCTGACATAATTGTAGATGCGACACGTATCGGGCCCTTTTTAGTTATTCAAGCAAATGTGAGAGACAAACGCGGCAGAGAGCTCGATTTAACCGGTGTGCTCCAGTTTATTCCGCTATTTTTGTCCAAAATTAATTCGAATACAAACATAGCCGTCAGAAATATATTGTAGTTGCAATACCACTTCGGAATCCAGAATTACACATTTCATAATATAATGACAAGAAAAACGTTTTTATTTTTCAATTGTTATTTGATTTCTAACTAGATTTCTTATTCTATATCACGTCAACAATTGAATCACGTGAAATTCGAAAATAACCAAGTTTAATTCTGCGATTCACGTCACAGCTTGTCGCAGATGAAAATATTGCGATAACGCCAATTAAAACTGATATGAAAGAAAGTATAATAAAGAAAAAGAACATATTGTATTATTATGTGTGAGTGGAACTTTTTATAACTATCATAACGATTTTCGTTGAATTAGTTAGTGAACGGAATAAAGTTGAACTTATGTTAATTATAGTGAACGTAAAAAAGTCTCAAGGTCAAATCGATTATATAATGTTATTACGAGAAACGATATCCATAAAAAGCAATCCGGGAATCGAGATTTAAATTAATTTTACATCGATGAGAACAAAAATTGCCAAGATATTAATTATTAACGCTATGAAAAATCTACAACTTCAACGAATGATCGATAACTCTTGGATTATTTCCCTGACACAATGGCAGCGAAGAAGCTGCAGTGGCTCTTGCGCTTTCAATTCACTTGGAATATACGAGGTATAATTAAGTGACCACGCTCGGAGCAAAATCTATGGATACACCGTTCAAGTGCAATTAGATAGCGCAGCGCTCGACTACTTCAAGTTCGTGGTCGTCGACGTATCAAGTATTCATATGCGCAACACACAGATAGACACAAGCACACATCTATACGCAAATATATATGCTACAAGTACATAATGTATAATCTGGCAACTCACTCGTGTATACCTATATGTATTATTATGCGTGTCCTCGACGAGCAGGTAGCTCGTTCCAATTTACTACACTACTAGTAATCGTACCTGGTTCTCATACATACATCGTATATCTTGGCTTGCGTCGAATCGATACGTCAATTTTTCTAGAGTGTACCCATTGGTTTCATTTGATTTGCCTATAATGAAGTCCGAGCTCCCGCACATGCGTTTCGAGCTTTGTACAACAACTACATAAATTTTATATAGCGATGCTATAATTAAATTTCTAAATACGCTTCGGCTGGAGCGAGAGGCGATCGACTCCGAGCTTATTTCTGCCGCTCGTTAATCTTAATATCCCGCATAGGTAAAATTGAACTATTATCCGATTTCATAATGGTGCATGAAAATTCAGCGGCAGATAAAGTTAAAGCCGGCAAAGTATCTGTGCTTCGAGGGTGCGGGATGTACTTACTTGTTCGGCCCACTGAAATCTCAAGTGCTCGAATAAAACTTGGTGCATATAGTTCAACGACCATCGAATTTTTCCGGTCGATTCAATCGCGGCGCGCTGCACGTGTACACAAACACGGGTGCCTCCTCTTTCGTTTTTGTGTGTATATTTAAAAATCCGAGGATTTTCCAACAGCTCCGTACGCGTACGTATACACGTGCAGCTGGCTCTCGCGAGGCAGCTTTTAACGCTGATACATATACACACCAGAATGCATTTGCATAATTAGCTGAAAAATAGAGGCATTTGGAGTGTAATCCCTTCGCTGCTGTTTGGATTTAAATTCCTTTCAAACTCTAAATGCTTGCGCAGGTCTCGGGGCATGATTCGTGCACCCGGAGTTTCGTCGTTTTATCCTTGCCATGCTCTGCCGAGGTTATTGGCGAATGTCTTGAAAAATCGATAATTCAACGATCTGTTTAATGCACGTGCATATAGATGCGCTAATGCCAGTAATTTTAGATTATGATCAGAGTAGCACCGACACTTCTACTGTAGCTGATCTCGTTCCATTGTTGTACACAGTACGCGCGGCCGAAATGGCTGCGATCCAACGCGTCGATGTCTTGGTCGTGTGCACTCGGCGTCACCGTCGATAATAATACGATTTATGCACATAAAATAGTCATGTAATGCATACGTGAGGATACCGCAGTGGTGCCATAACCCACTCGCGCAGTACCACGTGCGCGTCCTTTTTTTCCTCCTTTATACACATGCACAAGCTATGCGCGCCGATATAGTATACACGCACGCATATCTCCACAGGCGCGAGTGGCGGGCGGGGGATGAAAAATATACTCGCAGCGCTAATGTATATATAGAATATATAAATCCGCGTATAGCACAGATATGTAAAAAGAGCCCAACACTGCCACTGTGCAACGCTGCACTGTACACTCGCACACCCAAGCTACAATTTCCATTTCATGTTTTTCATGCGAATTTCCATATAAATAGAGAATCGCGTCAAATAAAATATGCGAGAAAGACGGAAAAGCCATACATACATAGACGCACACACACGTGCCGAGGGTAGAGAGACACGTATAGCTTATGGGGGCAGTGCTTCGTACACGCATAGGCGCGAGTTAGTCCAATTATCTCTCTACAATACTCTATCGGCCACGCGGCGTGGCCTTTTCTATATTCCACAATTTTGCGCGTCTCTCGCTTTTCTATACATACACCCCGTCGTCGTATCTTTCGTCTCGATTAGTCGATTGAAAAAAGGGCAGAGAGCGAAAAGAGAAAACTGCCCCACGACGAATATAAGCTCGATCTTTTTCATCGTGCATACGTATATAAGTTAATTTCTTGCCTTCTAGCGCAAGCGCATCGATAAATTACATGGAAGATGTTTTTTTTTCCTCGCTCCATGCAAATGCAAATCCTCCACTTGGAAATTCGGCGTCGTAATTTTTCGCCGCGCCGAACTTATTTGAGATATTCAGTGCAGCGCGCGTTGGCAGCTGAACGTAAAAATATGGGCATCGAACTCTCTCGGCTGGTTGGCTGGCATCGCATCGAGGAGCGAAAATCGCTCCGAGTAAACTTCTGATGGATGGTCGATCACGCGGCCGCCACCCGCGCGCGCGCGCAAGTAGGGGGAGGAGAGGGACGTCTGGGTATAAAGACATAAACTTCGGGCGCGAAGCCGCCCGGCAAAGTGAAGCGCATTTCGAAGCCACACGACAAGAAGAAGCTTTACATTGGTTACGTATACGTACGTATATACACTTCCAGATGCAGTGAAATGTGTACGTTTCTGTGTGTGGGTGTGTGTGTGTGTGTGTGTGTGCATGTACATAAATGTGATCTTTTTGCTTTTGGCCAACGTCCGCCGTACGCGGCATACGAAGCAAGGCCTCGTCTGGCTTTCCACGCACGTACGCCTGGATTCAGCAAGCTGCTTTTCTAACTTTTTCCTCCTCTGCCACGACGCAGCTTTTGTCGCTCCAGCCCTAGCCCTCCTCTCCGTCTCACTTTCTCTCTAGCTTTCTTCTCTCCTCGCGCCGGCATCGGATCTTTTATCAGATTTTTCACTGGGCTTCATTTTTATCCCCTAATTTTTCATCCTTTGCTACGTACTTTTTACGATTATATTAGATGAATTAAGCGTAATAAAGTATCCTCTACTTTCTCTCATTCTTTCTCACTTGTGTGCCCTCTGACTCGTTTTAACTAAGCTGATAAATGTTACGGAACATTTGTAGAGACTAAGTTCCCAAAGTATGGGGAAATAAACAGAGAACAAAAGGTCGAAACTAAGAAAAGTAATGAAAACTCATTATCCGGTTTTGTGCATCAAGTTCTGCTTTACTTTATGCTGGCTCTCTCTCTCTCTCTCCTTTTCTTTTCGTCTTTCCATGAATATCCAAGTACAATAGTGAAATTTCGTTAAACAAAGCTTTCACCAGACACAGAACTCGTGGATAAACTTAATTTTCAAGGCCAAATTATTAATAATAACTTTTGGTACAAGCTGCGCAAAGAGTTGCTGCGGGGCGAGCGAATTTTCATGCTCATCGGCACAAAAGAGCCCAAGAAAAGAAGGAAAAAAAATCAATTATGTGTTATTAGATCTTCGAGAGGCGGCTGCTGCTTTCTCCACCGCCGCCGCCGCTGTTGTAAACTTGCTGAGCTGTTGTGGTAATGATTCCGGTTAAACCGCAGTCTGCGCTCTCCCTCTCTCTTTCTCTCTCTCTCTCTCTCTCTCTGGCTACTATACACAGGATGACCGTGCGGCAAAGTTTTTATCACGATGTGATATCCCAACGGGCATGCACGTTTGCACGGCGCCTAGTAGTGGTGAAAAAACTTCTTACGGCTCTCGTTCGTTCATTTGCTGGGTGTACACAAGAACATACGGAAGTAGACAAAAACTAGAAAAAAAAAGATAAAAAAGAGTCACAGTTGGAGCGCGTCCGGAATACTAGTGTAAGCCTACGTACGCAGTAGCAGGAGGACTGTGTATGCGCGCATATATGTATAAGTTACATTGCACAGATCTTTTGACTCTAGTGGAGCATCCCCAGTCGAGCTGAGGTGTTGTTGCGAGATGGAAAAATCACGTTTCTTCATTTTACCTCATGCAAGTTTGTTTCGCTCATGCCTGCAATTATATTTATTCGAGTACGATGCCGGTGTCCTTTGAAACGGACATTCCCGTTGTCTTTTTTATCATTTTTATTTGACAAAAACACTGAGAAAAGTAATTAAGTGTCAGATTTTGAGAATTGTATGAAGAAGATAATGTTTATCTAATCATGAAGCACGAATTAAATTGATTTAAACTTTTGCCAGGCTCGATAATAATAGAAATTTTTTAACATTTCATGACTAGTTTTTGGCCAAGGAAAAAGTTTCTTACGCATATAAGACTGACGTATTTCCGAAAATTTTATGGATACATAATAATCCACATTTAGTTTCCATTTTATAAACATTTTTTACTACAAAACTTTGCTTATAATATATAGTATTGAAACAATTGTCTTGACTTATACAATTATTTTTATTTTGAGACTTGCAGATTTACAGATAAAGGTACTCGCCATCTGGTGGTACAGTCTTAAAGTAATATTATCGAATTGAAGTGGTTAAAAACTGGTCAAAAGTTTTTAAAACAGTTGAATTGTCATTTTTAGCTCACTTAAAGTGTACGTAATAATTTTATCTTAATTGTAACAAAAAAATCGCTAAAAATGTAAGAACTTTCTCGAATTATGCTCAAAAAATAAAGTTTTATAGAAATAATGATTTACAAATTTGGTATTTGATCTTTTGGAAAAAAATGCTTGAAATTATTAGTTGGATGAGCAATCGCAAAAGTAAGATTTTTCATTTAAAATAAGTTAATTCCCAAAAAAAACGTAAGAAATTTTGAATTTTCCGAAAATCTCGGAATTCACAAAGCAATTACCCGTGACTTTCAAAGAATTTACTTGTGTTTTATTCAGAATGGTACCTGTAAACTTTTGGCCGCCTTCGAAGTTTTAAAATTCAAATTTCGTAAAATTTTACCTGCGATTGCTTATGCATACATGTACAGTATGTATTGTGAAGAGATTTCCAGAACTTTAAAAAAGACGCGTGACTCTGAATACGAATTTCAACAAGTAGTACATATTTAATTTATACTAATTAGTTTTTTGACATTTGTTTTGTTTGTCTTTATGAACTTTAAAGATCTAATAGTTCATTTTAGGTCTCTTATCAATTTGCAAATCATTTTAATCATTTTCAAGGTGCTAAATACGAGTATATTTATGTAAACGAGCACCGGGTTAGTCAAAACTCTTCAATATTATTTCTAACAAAAAGAAAACTAAGAAAAAGCATCGTTTCGTGACATTTGTTAAGACGACACGATATAGATAAAAGTTTGGTTATCATATACTATCCGAATGCTTTCCTGGTTAGCTCGAGCGTGTATGTATATATCTCCATACGATCGGATGTGTATGGCCCAAGAGAGGACCGGTCGGATATTTTGGCAAAGGAAACTTTCCTACTCTTTGGCCTCTCCTCGTTGCTTTGTCGATTACAACCGATAGCCCCCCTTGGAGCGGCGCATGTGGCGCGCGCGCGAGCTTCGAAGTTAGCTTCTCGGTGAACTTTGCCTCTTTGGCTCCTAAAGCGAGAGAGAGAGAGAGAGCGAACAAGCGAGTGAGCGAGGGTATATATAGCGCACAAACAAGCCGCACACGCGGTCGATACTCGTGAAATAGAGGACGGCTCAGCACCCGACGCCGCAGCAGTAGCAGCCAGCTACCTAGCTAGCTACTACATCCACTTTAAAATCGTTAAAACTAAAAGAGCATGCATATACACATAGTAGAGTGTACATGCCGTACGGCGAACGAGTTTGAAACGTTGCCTGCCATGATCTTACGCTGCTGCCGCTGAGCAAAGAGTGCGAGAAAGAAAATCTTAGAGCTTGTATTATGCACTCGAAAATGAAAGCAAACGTCGATGCACTTAA
The DNA here is from genome assembly GCA_902732785.1 of Trichogramma evanescens. Classification (NCBI taxonomy): domain Eukaryota; kingdom Metazoa; phylum Arthropoda; class Insecta; order Hymenoptera; family Trichogrammatidae; genus Trichogramma; species Trichogramma evanescens. The sequence continues at coordinate 4,350 of CACVKI010137385.1, read as the reverse complement.
CTCTCTCGAGTGCAGCACTGGGTCATTTGGGAATTGGATTTAGCTCCGCGAGTCGCGAGAGAGAGAGAGAGAGAGTCAAATGTTAATGTACGCTTTATTGTTGAAATGTAAACATAGTAAAATTTTGTTAAATAAATTTTTACACTGCATCGTGGCGCTCGTTAAAAGTTATAACAAAAATGAAATATACAGTGAGTTCCGTGAATTATTGCTTCGGATAAACGTAGACGTGGTAAACAATGCTCGGAAGTGAGTAAAAAAAGAGGAATGCCATAAAACCACATTGCGGTTCGGAAAATTGCATGCGCTCGGGCTAAAGCCTCGAGTAGCGCAGTAGTGTATAGTAGCAACTTTTGCGTATTGTGCGTTCCTGTGTGGGTGTGTCTGTGTGCGAGCCCATCTGTAGAAAATATAATATATATAACGTAAACCAATATGTGTATATTATATACGTATAACTCTGCTTTTTTTGCACGTATGCATGTGCGCTGAATAAAGGCATCATTCTTTATGAATTTATTTTTCAACTTTACGGAAACAAATATCCGCTTCGCTCTCGGGGAAAAACTCGCGCGCGTACACACACACGCACGCACATGCACATGCACACCCTTTCTCCGTTTCTCGAGGCTTTTTTTCACTCCGAGATCTATATACTTATTTGCCTAGAGCAACGTAGCGAAGCAGCGCTCGTGTTTGTGTACTATAGGTCTGGGGCGCGATATTTTTTTTTTTTTATAATTTATACACAGTTTCATCCGTGTGTAACAGTTTTGCGCGCGCGCATAAAAATTATACTGCCGTTCTGGAGCGCGAGAAGAACATTTTTTTAGATATTTATTACTAGTGTAAATGGTTGCTGACACTTTTCTCTCTCCCTCTCGCTCATACGCTCGTGCTTTTTTCGTCCATGTTTTATTCGTATTTTTCTCGCGCTAAAGCTTTGTTTATACAAAAAAAAAAAGAAAGAAAAAGGGTCTGCTGCTGGCTTCCTCAGACGCGCGACACTGTACTCGTAAAAGCAGGTCAGGGATATTCTTCGGGGAGTTTTCTCACTTTCGCGCCTCGCCCCCTCCTTTGTTGATACCTACGTGTACGTATAATATAAGCAGTGCGTCGCGAGGAAAAAGCGTCGTTTTGGCCATGCACTCGACTCGATTATGCCTTATGTATATTGCATGAAAGTGCACGGGTTTGCATGCACGTAATCGGGCAGTGCTGCTGCTGCTGCTGCTACTGTTGCTGCCGCGCGTTTCCTCATTGTTTCGGATGTTTTCTTTTTCCATTTCTATCTTTAGCTTTAGCTCGCTACACGTCTGTGTGACGACATCATTTGGCATCGACGCGTCCTGCAGCACGCGAGAAGAAGTAAACAAGCGCCTTTGAGTCGCATTTCCCTTTGCTTCGAGAGAGAGTCACTTGCATGATTCATTCTTTTATCTTATGCAGCACTAGCTCTCTAAAAATACTATGCGCCACAGAATAATTGCAGTTTCCTTTTCAGTTGAAGATTTATAAAGCGACTCGTTTTGATTCTATTTTTCGTGTGGAAAATTTTCGCTTCTATCGCTTTAACATTTAAAAGCCGTATTCGCAGTATTGACTTTAGCGAATGGAGCCGGGGGCAAACAATTTCCGTCATCTTTTCGTTCGACTGTCGTGAAAAGTCTCAAGATAAACTGGATGACATTTTTAATGATTCGAGTAAATCTTACAACCTTTTTTTATCAGTTCGTTTGATTAAAATATGATCATTCAAGTGGAAAGTTTTTAGAAAAAAGATATTGTCTGCCTTAAGACGATAATCATTGTGACTAGAAGATTGTTGATGTTGTCTATAAACGAAAATTTAACAATCGACTCACTAAAAAATGAACGAGCTTTAACTAGGTCATTATTTACATTAACTTATTTATGAAAAGGTATAAATAGAAGTAAGTAAGGTATAATAGAAGAATAGTTTGGTTTGAATAGAAAAAAATTGATAACATTTACGAGAAGACAACATGAGATGCGGGTCGCTAAATGTCCTGAAACTTTTTTCGGGTCTACTGGCACATATTGATGAAGTCCCCTATGGCTAGCTCAATCCAGTGGGTCCAGAAATTAGTTTTTGAGAGTAAAATTGATTTTAATTGAAGTTAAATTGAAAAAACATGATTTTCTGGACCGTATTGATTTTTTACACCTGACAGTACTAATGCCACTATTTTGGTGCTATTATGAAACTAATTACACTTACATCAAGTTCAATTTATAAAAAAGTTGAACGTGATTGTAAATCTGACCATAAGACCATTTTAGGTATTTCTAACAGGGTATCCACTGGAAGCCCATCGATCTATCGGGTTGATTGATCTATGAACTAGAAAATTAAAAATGATTTTCTGGCGAAACTTTGCGAAAGTCTATTCGAGTTGAGATAGGAGTGAATTTCACAATTCATTTGCGACGAGCACATCCCAGTTTTCTTATACGCATAAACAAAAATAAAAGAGAGCCTCGTTACGAGGTATATAAAGGATTTATTAGCTGGGAGTAAGCAGCAGCAGGTATATATACACGGGGGCAGGAGCCGAGCCAACAAGTTGCCGGTGTTGAATCGATAGTGACTCGGCTGCGCGAGCCCGCGGGGCAGGGACACGTGCATATCCCGGCCACGTATACCTGCATACTATACATAGCGCGTTTATTATATATATGTAGTGTATACACACAGGGAGGGTACTAGACACAGGTATTAGCTGGGCTGCCGTGCACAGGTACTATTCCGTCAGGCGCACACGGCATCCTCTGCCGCCTTTCGTTCTTCCTCCTCCTCGCCCAAGTAGCATCTGACAGCCGCGCCACTTTACCTTAGTATTACATGTATAAGAAACGGCATTTAACTTTCGATTTACTATCTTTTTTTCGAAAAAAGAATAAGAAAACCTATCCTGCATAATGCATCCGCGCTAAGACTCCCTTTTATTTCTATTATTCCAGAACTGCAGTCTGAATTTTTCATGATACTCTTTGGCTTGTCCTTCAATATCATATCGCTCGTATATACATCCAACATTCAGTCGCTTGACTCTTTCGAGCTGCTTGTTGACTTATGCAGCAGTGTCATACATAATTTTACCTGTCTTTCCGTTGTTTATCTATCATTTATTCCTCCAAGCTGACCCTTCTCGCTCCCACCCCCCACTCCCACTCCCTTTCTTTGTTTCAAAATCTTGTCTATCTTTTCTTTATCTTTTGGCGGCTCTTACGACGCTTTACTGTCAACTTAACCATGCCGTTATTTATTATTCATCGCTTTTCTACACCTCTGGCATTTTCGCATGGCCAAGGTGAAAGCTCGAGAAATTCGTTCATCCTTGGTGATATAAATCATTGTCTATGCTCGTTCGCGCGCTTGCATTTTTCATTTGTATTCATCTAACTCTTCTTTTCATTTCATCTAACTTTTACACACTCTACTTTCTTTCTCTCATTCTTCTGTATTGTCACGCTCGCGAGGACGACGACGACGACGACGACGACGCTTCTCGGGGCTAAAAAATACATCGACAAGAATAAAAAGAATGTGGAAGAAGTACGCGACCTTCTCTCTCGCGCGGAGCGCGCGCATGTCTATTCGGACAAAGTACTCTCTTGTTATACGTCTTTGCCCGTATGTATCCATCGTGCTCATTTAAAATGTCGCTCGCGCACGCGAAAAACTTATAAAGCTTTTCGTTTTTCCGCGCGACGGGAAGGGACTTACTTACGCTCGCGAGTTCATATATGGGTCAAAATAATACTTTTTTAAGTTGTGCCGAGAGTGAGCCGTAAGTCAAAGATCCAGGGGGCATCCCCGAGAGAAGGAAGAAAGGTGAGAGGAGTCAGAAATTTCGAGTGCGCGTCGCAGCGACTGGAATACGCGCGCGCAAGAAACGAAAGTATATGGGTCAAAATAATAATTTTTTAAATTTTCGTCCGCACGTATGTCACCGATCTTGATGCGCTTTTGGTATGTTATAGTACATGATAAAAAAAGTGCCAAAACCAAAATTTTGGACCCGCTCCCCCCTCCTACCCCCCACTTCCGGTACAAGCGTCCATTTTCTATCTATATTTTTCCTGAAGCCCTGAAGCAATTAAAAAATCTGAAAAAATTCACAAAAATACTTTTCAACAATCTAATCAACCTTGAATTTTTTCAGATTTTTCAGTATAAATAATGCAAAATTCTGAAGACGTTTCTGAAGGCATTAAGAAATGATAAATCTATTTTGATGCTCTAGATTGAGCTAGGAGGCTTCAATCGGAAACTTGAAACCGTCAAATTTTATTAAAATTTGACAAGGAATTAAAAAAAAATAT
>CACVKI010137384.1:243-11915 GCA_902732785.1 Trichogramma evanescens | reverse complement strand
TAGCTACATTGTCGGTATTTTCGCTCACCTCGTTTCAAGTGCAAATTTCACAGCTGACGTGCCAACATAACCCCATAAGCAGAGTAAACACGCGTGTGTATCTCCGTTTTATCTCTCCTTTTTTCATTGTTATATTACTATAATAATAGTAATTTTAATATTAAAACATAATAACAAGTTCGTTTTTACCTCTAGTAGAAGATGGGTAAAAGAAAAGTAACTGAAGATAGTGAAAATAAAGACAGTAAGAGGAAAATTACTAAGTATTTCAACTACAACCAGCAACAATTGAGTCAAGCATTGGAAGCTGTGAAAAAAGGCATGCCCTTAAGATCTGCAAGTGCTAAGTTTGAGGTGCCTTATTCAACATTAAAAAACAAAAAGGATGGTAAAAGTAAAGTGGGAGCTAAAAGTGGCCCAGGCACAACTTTAACTACTGAAGAAGAAGATGGACTTCAGGAGTGGATCCTTGCAGTAGGGAAAGCTGGCTTTCCTCCAACTGCTGATCACATTGCCAATAGTGTAAAAAAAATTGTGACTCACTTAAAAAGGCCTAATCGTTTCACCAACAACAAGCCAGGGCGAGCTTGGATGAGCAGATTCTTGAGTCAACATTCAACGTTAACTCTGCGTACACCTCAAAATCTTACACAAAGGAGGGCAGATGTAACAGAAATTAAGCTGCGAGCATGGTTCAAAGAAGTGGAAACCTACCTAAAAAAACACAATGTACTTCATATTGAAGCAAACCGCATTTTCAACTGTGATGAAACAGCTGCACTTTTAAACCCCAAAGGTGAAAGAGTAGTTGTAAATAAAAAAAAGAAATCCACCCATGCAAAAGCAGGATCAAACGACAAAGAGTGCATGACAGTTTTAGTAACAGGTGAGTAAAATTTATCAAACTAATGCTAACTCTATTATTGTACTTCTTACATTTAATGTCTGATTCAGGAAATGCTGATGGGCAATTAGCACCTCCCTTGGTGATGTACGCCTACCAACGATTACCTCCAGGCATTATAGATAAAGCACCAAAGGACTGGGCTCTTGGAAAGTCAGAGTCAGGATGGATGACCAGTGCTTCATTTTATGAATACATGAGCAATATCTTCCTTCCTTGGGTTCAAAAGGAAAAAATAAAACTTCCAATTATTCTCTACTTGGATGGACACTCATCACACATGACTCTACATTTAAGTGAATTTTGTTACAAAAATCAGATCATTTTAGTGGCTCTCTACCCCAACTCTACTCATATTACTCAGCCAATGGACGTAGGCTTGTTCAGTTGCCTGAAAAAAGCTTGGCGTAAAACTGTAACTGAGTGGCGTCTTGAGAGAAATGGTGAAGCACTGGATAAGATTGAATTTGCCAGTGTGTTCAAAACTGCACTGGAATCAGTCGATTTGAAAACAGTATTAAAAAATAGCTTCAGGGCTTGTGGCTTATCTCCTTTCAACGCAAATGCCATTAATTATGGAGATTTAATTAGCTCTGAAAATAAGGTCAACTCCAGTGGCACCGAATGCAGTGATTCTCAAGTACGAGTGGGTTTCGAGTCCTTATCAGTAATGGAATCATTTGTGGATCCCCAAATCATAGAAGTTTTTAATAATGCACATAAGCGTAAAGAGACTTGGTGCGGAGAAGAGAAGTATAGCGAATTATTTCGAATCTGGTCAAAGTGGAAAGAATGTGCATCTGAAGAGTTTACTGAAGATTCCTTGGTAAACCTAAATTAAAATTCATAAAATAACCACACAATTATAAATATTTTGATTTGTATTCATAGTTTTTTTTAATTTTTTTTTGTAGTCATACTTACTGAATTATGTAAGAATATTACGAGCGAGTAATATGGCTAATATTATTTTATTTTGTACCTTTCACAAGTAGGATCAGTTGTCATTGTGAAAATACTTAATTACAAATGTATGTTGAATATCATTTTTTGACTTGTAGGTCGGAGTACAAGAAGAAAACGCAAATGAATTAATTTTAAGTTTAGTTAAAAATGAAGATGTAAATATAATTATAGACCCCACTATTAGCTCTAGTGAAATAGCTGTAAGTAATATAAGCTCCAAAATTAGCTTAATCGAGTCATGCAAATCAGACTCCCAAACATGTAAGGAAAACTTTGAAACATCTGATGTTTCATCTCAAGTCAAAGAGTCGCAAGGTACTTATTTTTTTACTATTAAAATAAACAATTATTTCTACAGTATTTAATTAAAATTTAATGAATTATTTTTTTATTTTACTACAGACAAGAAACAAAACATATCAGATGTTTTCAAAGATATCCTATTTTACCCACAAGAAAATGTAAAATCTGGAAAAAGACAGCCAAAAGAAAAGGTCCCAGCAGTTGTAAGTAGAACTCTTTGGAGAACATTTATGCAAAAAAAAGTAGATGAGAAGAAAAACGAAGAAAAACTAAAAGAAGAAAGAAAGATTTTGAGGGAAGTTCAAGCTAAAATAAAAATAGAAAAAAAAACTGAGTCAGATCAAATTAGAGCAGATAAATTGGAGATGAAAAAAATTAAACAAGCAGAAGCTATAGATTTGGAGAGGAAAAGAAAAGAATTGAAAGAAAAATTGAAAAAAGAAAAAGTAGAAAGGGAAGCAAGGTTGAAAGAATTAAAACTGAAGAATGTTAATAAAAGGAAAAAAAGCAATGTTAATAAAGAGAATACTAATAATAATAAGCCATCTGAATAAAATTTGAGTAATAAATTTTAATTTGTTAATGATAAATAGTGTTTTCTTTCATTAAAATATATACAATCCAATAATATATAATTTTATTTGAATTTAAAATATGTTTGACAAAAATTTATAGGTGAGCGAAAATAGGTGCAAAGGGTGAGCGAAAATACAAACGGGCATTTTTAGAGTGAGCGAAAATACCAGCACAAAACTCATAAAGTTTTTACTTATTTATTTATTGTAAATAAATCAAAACAATTTTTTTTTAATGTGCAGTTATTTAGTTTAAAGTATGCTCTATCGTATAAAACAACTAAAAATCTCAATTTTACAATAAATATTTTCTTAAATGGCGTTTTTATTGAAAATTGGGCTTAAGTGAGCGAATATACCCCCATTGACCTTACCTGTAATTAAAAAAAAAGAAAATTAAAAAATGTCTCAGACGTTAGTAATGTTTTGAAAGCGCAGTTTTAATTTTCAAATCGGATTCGCGATATGAAAGTTGATTTTTAAAAGGCCGCGCGCGCGTTGAGATTGCATGAGTTGGCTGATAAGAACAAAATCAGCGATATTGACTTAACAATCGTTAAATCCACTTTGAATTCTAATACTGTGCCGATTAATACACAGTTGAATAATTACAAATTGATAAATTAACACCGATACACCGATACGTAAAGCTAGTTCAGATACGAACAAAAGGATGCAAATGGTTAAAATACACGAGAAATCGACTGATCGGATTTTACGATGCGAGGACGACAAAGCTCTCTCAACTTTCAGCATCGAGATTCATCATCGATCTGCGTCAATGTGTTATTCGATAAATGGAAGTTTATTTTTATGCATCGAAAGTCAGATTGAAAAGTCGAGATGTTACAATATTATCGATTCATGCCGCGCGATTACGAAATACATTTCATTTATGTAATTCCGACAATGCGGTGGATACTGATTTTGAATTTCAATCATTTTCATCCTCTCGAAAATTTCCATTAAAAATAAAAATCAACGCATCGGAATTGAAGTTTTGCGGCAAAAAAAGGTACATAAGCGGGGAGTGATTATTTTTTTTCCACCGGCACTAGCAGCAACAGCAGCAACACGTAGTAGTAGTTCGTACTTATAGGAGAGATTAAAAAACATCATATTGTTTTTGCTAAAACACAGCTCTGAATTAATCTGTTTACTCGTAGCTCTAGCACGTAATTAGAAAATTAAAATATTCCAGAGCTGCGCTCGCCTCGGCTCGACCCGGATAGAAAAGCTCGAGCGAGTTGTGTGTGCGTGTGCAGAGAGTAGCGCAGTGGCAGCAAAAGCAGCAAAACACTCGCGGTGTGTGTTATATCATAATACATAAATAATGAACTCTCGGTGGCGTTCGGCGATCGGTGCATGATTTCAATTCGATGTTTGCCCCGCGTATTTGAATTAAACGAACTCGTGACGACGATGTTTTCCGCACGTGCGACATCGTCCGGATATGGGATACGGCTCGAAGTGGAGCATCGGCGTTAAAATCGACCATTTCTCTCTGGCATTATGCATAATAAAATAGCTCTCGAAGTAGCCGTGTATACATTTAAGCCCGTGCTTGCACATTAATGAGATAAGGCTATATCGTATAACAACTCGAATGCGCGCGCTGTATTATATCTCTTCACGGCAGCAGCAGCAGCAGCCGCTACTTTTTACGTGCCATCTCTGCACCCGTGTCAAGAACGAATTGGTATCTCTCTGTCTCTCGGTGCTTATCAAGACGAAAATCCAATATCCAATATGCAATTATGCGGAAAGCGACCGGTCGTTTCGCGACTAGGTACACGTGTTTCGGAGCTTTTCTACGCGCCGAATTCCCTTGATAGTGTCGCTCAAAGTATATCTACGCGGACTCGAATCATACGTATATAATGACAGCAGCACACCGCGAAGCTGTAATATCCTTTCGGCCGGTTGTGGCATATAAGCCGTTATAGCTCTAATATTATACCTTATGTGCTGCGCGACCGGTCGCCCGATGTCGCACGACGACGCAGTTACTATACTATACCGCCACGCTTGTTAATAGTCTCATTTTCATTATTACGTGATGTTTACACAGTCACCGGAGCACCGTCGTCGAGACACTAGCTAGCGCACCTCCTCCTCGTGTTTTATCGCGCAAGAGAGCTATTATGTGCCAATATAACGAGAAGATATATTTATACATATATCGGGCATATACTAGGAAACATCTTCCGTCTGTGCCGGTGTTTATTGCCGCTCGCATAATGTTTCCGGAATGGATATTATTCCATCTCTCTCTCTTGCGCGGCTCCTTGTATTTTTTCCTTACCTAACTTTAGGCGAAAAAAAAACGTCAACAACGCGCTCGCGCGATCGATTATTATGCGCGCTCGTTTCCAATTATACGTTCAAAAATAGCCCACACTAGCCCGCGTTTGTGTGTGTTACAATGCAGTCATCGAGAGAGAGACGTTGACTTCAAGAATCGATTTCTGAGCTGTAAACAGGCTTCGGTAGGTATACACACACAAGATGAGTAATAGAGTGACACCGATAACTTGGCAAGTTTGCACACGGTCACTTGGCATTTTTTTTTGTTTTTTTTTTACTTCTCGCTCGTATATTTTTCGAAATTTCATACTTGTCATCCTTACGGTCGAAATTGCGCCGCGAGTGGAAAAACACGAAGCGACACTCCTCCAAGAGAGTTAAAAAATAAAATAAAAATCTCGTGCAACGAACTCCCCGCTGCCTCGTTTGACCGCTCGAATCCATAACATACATCAACATTTATCAATAACAATTGATTTACAGCGTCGAACGAACCGAAAGAGCAAAAAAAAACTTCTTGAATAAAAGAACCGAGCCTCCGGTTGTTTCCAGTTTTTTTCGGCTTGTTTACGGCGCAGTTTGAGTTCGCGCGAAAATTCAAGATTGCGCGCGCGCGTTATTCCAAGGCCCGGACGGCGTAAATTTAAAACCGACGTGCCACCGGCCCCCGTTGACGTCGTCGCGATTCAATGAAATCAATTAGCAAGATGTAGATACGTTTATATATAATCGGCAAGACTTGGTGACATATGCGAGTAATACACATATATTTCTAAATATAGCCACGCGCGTCTGTCGCATTTGAATCAACTTGCACTTATTATTACAATATGCCGCGTCGTCTACACAGTCAACCGGCACAATTTGCCCGAGCACGAGTTATACATACGTCACAATAAACTTTTGTATTCTATATATATGAGCGCGCATGCGGGATCTTATTTATTATTAAAACGTGTGTGCATAAATTTAGCGCTCGCACATACATACACACATACGTATATATTCTCTTTTGTCGAAACGTAGCGGAAAATTGCGAGCGCCAACGCGACAAAACAAAGTGTCGTATGTGCTTCATGCGCACACGCGTACGCAAAAAGTATAAAAAGCGATAAGGAAGGAGTCTAGATATATATATAAGTATATAAGATATGCATCACAACACCGCTGCACTTAGCATAATCACGCGTTTTACTTATATGCGCCGTACATTGTACCGGGGCGAACTGGCGGGGCGGGCGCTAGGGTGCATTAAATATGAAAACGCGACAGCTTTGTTACACTAATTCGGAAACTTCAAGCAGCTGCACGATGATGTACCCTCGTTATAATGTATACATGTAGGTAGTCGAGGTTTTTAGGTAAAAGCGAAGTGAATGAATGTGTGTCACGTGATGCACACGCGATGCACCGTGTAGGTAGGTATGTGCCAAAGAGCAGAAAAGCAGCGACAAAGAGTATAAATAACGACGACACACGAGTGCCGAGAGAATTTCCAAACGATTCCGGGTGAATTTTTACGATACATATACTAGAATACCGAAGCCTGTGGCATAGAGAACGTTTGAAAACTTCATTGTTGCAACGGAGAGCACAGAGCAGTATCGTATGTGTGACGCGACTATATAGGAGTATCCTCCTATACACGGATGTGAATGCAGAAAAGCAGCAGCAACAGTAGTAGCTAGCTGCGTACATATAAGCGTCGAGAAAAAAGTCGGAGCACGTCGTGCTATATGGCATCATACTACCTATTGCTGCTGCCGGGCAGCACACGCTATATAACAATGCATTGCCGTTGTAGCCGTGATGCGAGCAGTTGCGGCGCAGGCATGACTACTGCTACGAGCGTTATGGGAATTGCGCAGCAGAACTCGGAACAAAGATGGAATTCGAGGTTTTCGTACTTCTCTCTTCTGCGTCGCTCTTTTTTCTCTCTTTTTTTTTATTTCGTTTCGAGGACGAGTTATACGGCGCAGTGGATACGAGTATTATTACTCGCTCACTCGTATATATAAAGCAGCGAGAGAGAGATGGGAATAAAGTGCGAAGTTGTATTTGCGACAATAACCGATCGGCGGCGAGGCTTTTCGGGTGCTTATCACGCGATTATAATATCTATATGTACGAAGGTGTACTTGCGAAGTGTGTGCATGTTAATATTTTATTGGCTCTCGGCGACTCGTGACGCAGCATCCGAATTAATCAATGGCACTGACCGCGTTTTCGGCTGTTTATGTTCGACAAATATAAGCTGACCCGATCGGTCACACGCGTTTCAAATTAAAAAAAGAACGTAATTCCAGGACTTTCGAGTTATCATATAATATTATATAAGTATGCACGGGTATAAATAGAGCAACGAAGTGCATGTCAACGAATGCATCGGCTGATTAATGAAACGAGCGTAATTATAAACATCGGCGGCCACTATTAGAACAACAACATTGCGCGAGCATGTGTCGGTTTCTGCCTCTGTACTGTGCACGTACTAATACATCGATTGTTAATGCGTGTATGTGCGATCTACATAGCTTAACTCGTGTGTCCCCCGTGGGCAATATTGGCGACGATTGCTCCGTTTAAGCGTGTGTACAAGTGTGCGCGTGTACATGTGCGAGCATTTAATAGATGTGTACAGAGAATATATAGACGCGCACCCGAACGACACGTACACCTATGATACAGAGAGTACAAAAACATCGGGCTCTATATCGCGAGATTCTATATCTATATAGATATATGTAACAGCAGAGGCAGGTATTATTATGTACATACGGCGCGAGGTCGCAATTCCGTCGCGTGACGAAATTTGAAAAACATTGCCGAATGCCGGACGCCGAATACTACTACTACTACTACTACTACGCTGCGTAGATGAAAAAGCACGAAAGATGCAACGATGCAGCAAAAGGGATGGCACGCGCAAAGGTTTTTGGACGAAAATAACGAAATGAAAGCAGAGAGAGAAAGAGAGATACAAAACTAACCTCCCGGTGTGGTGGAGTAGAGAGTGCCCCCGGGCGTGGACGAGTAATCGGCTGGCATCTGATTGGCGTCGTGGATGACGACGCTCTTCGAGGGGATGCCTTGGGCTTGGGTGGCTGCTCTCGCGATTGGTGACGCCGACATGATGACGATGATGTGTGTTTGGGGTAAATGTCACTTTTTTCTCGAGAAGAAACAACAAATAGCAGCGTCTATCTCAAACGCAGGTACTATGTAAGCTCGAGCACGACAAAGAGTAGTCAGCACGACGACGACGACTGCAGAAAATGCCAAGACGAAATTGAACTGCGACCTCTGCTGCGCGACGTTGGCTCTGATGTGCGGTGTGTAGTACGTGAGTGAGTGTTCGTCTTCTTCGTTGTCGTCTTCTTCTTCACACACAACGATCGGCGGCTACTACTGTATATAATTTGCTTATAGAAGACGAGTGCACACAAGCGACTTTATGGATGATGCAGCGACGACGATGGTTGCGGAGATTCACTTGTTTATTAAATTCTAAATATTATCCGGCTGTTACAGAGTTAAAAGTTTTTCAAGTCCAGAAGATTCGCACGCGTGAATTGATGTATTTATACTACTACTGCCGTGTATGTGTTCGCTTGTGCGCCGCGCTTTGCCGAATGTTGTGGCTCTGCGGATCTCGCCAGCCTATAAGCGGAGCACGGAGACTATTATACACACACGGATACACACGCACACAAAGACTCGCGACTTCGAGCGAGTGGGACAGCAGAGAGAAAGAGAGAAAGAAATAATACGAGATTCTCGCGTGTATATGTGTGCGAACGTGGGCTCGACACCAGAAGCAGCGGTAAACACACGCGTATGTGTCAATGCGTTGGCTGTATTAAACACAAGCGTTGGACTGATCTCCCCCGCTCTTCTCTCGTATATATTTGAATATATTTATGAATAGATATAGATATAGATATATGTGTTACGAGCGCGAGCGTTTAGTCGAGTGTCGACTGGCTCGAGCACGTTTTACGCGTAGTTTTATAAGTAAAGATCTCGCGCAATAACGCCACAGATTCGATACACACACACAAACTCTCAGTATCTATCTCTTTCTTTCTCTCTCTCGCGACTGACTCTCATGCAGCTATCTCGTTCTCCCCCGCACACACAGACGTATATACAGACGCCGATTTTATACATATAGTTATCGCTGCCCGCGAACCTCGTGCTAACGTCGGTGTATACACTATACACACGGTATACACACACACACAGAGACACGCGTTGGTATATTATTACGTGATACGCGCACGTTTGTACGTGTGTACACGCGAGCACGAGCTGAATTTTGCTGACGAAATACCTTTGATACGCGGCATAATACAGTCGATCCAAACTGCATATAATATCCGATTTAGCGCTGGGGTAAATTAAATACGACTCCGTTATTATTGTGGGCTCGAATTGCGGCGCATATCTATCTTAACCAGCCAAAGTATATGGTAGTGTGTGCGTTGTTATTGTTGCGATCCTTGAATTCGCGCAAGCGCGTTCCGCATGTTGTCGTCTGCTGGCCTGGGTACAGCTCGCGAGTCGATGTTTTGCACGCCACACAGTCATGCAAAACTGCATTATTACGATAAGCGTTGCGTCGTAGCTAATAGCAATTCGTAAATACCTATCGAGTTTTGCGAACGTCACGTTTTACCACGCGTAAAATAATAAGTTCTACGCGGAATTGTTTACCGGTCTAGCACATCGTATTTTTTGTTTACCATTGACCAATTATTCAATGTTTTTGTAAATCGACCCTAAAAAGCTCTCGTATGCTCATATTCTTCCTGACACACAGAAGCTCGTTTCGAGTGGAATTATTTTTTCGTAACTTTACACGCTCGACGCGATTATTTCACCTCTCTCGTGAATACGTGACTACGAAGTGGTTTCGCGGAAACGGCCCAAACGCGATCGCCTCCGTGAAATAATGTATATAAAATCGCGCGATACTTCGCAGTCGAGAGCCAACGAGCCAAGGCACGCCCGCACGCGCGCATGCGGGGAGAAAGAAAGAAAGAAAGAAAGAGAGAAAGAAAGGCCAGACGCTCTCGTGCGACCGACTGTGTAATGTGTATACGTGCGGCTATCCACGCGAGAGTCGCACACTACACGAGGACGGGAGACAGCTGCTGCTGCTGCGTATCATCGTCGTCGTATTATAAGCTTATTTTTTATATTATGTATTATCGAGCCCGAACAAAGAGCGACGCTGAAAACGTAAAATAACGTGTAGCTATAGTTTGTATGAGAGTATCGAGAGGAGCTTGCAAGCCCTCGTGGCGCACGTCAGAGTGCCGGTAAACAGCTCCGCGCGCGAAAGAAAAGTTGATACACGTGTCGCCGCGTGCAAAGTTGTGCCGATATTAACTTTGTTACAGGTAACTTCTTATCGATTTTCACGCTGCACGGGATGCACTGGTGTCGCCGGAGTGACGATATATTTACGCGCACGTGTTTTTGCATTCCAAATGTAAATATTTTTGAGCCCCCCTCGTTTCTCTTTGTTGCATTGTGATGCACGATGTGCCGCCCCGCAAATTATCAAAAACGGTCCCGCCAAAGATTTTCCATTCTATGATAATTGAGTTGCATCATTGAGAGCGGAAGGAATTATTGGGTTATTCCATGTCGAATTCGCATACGACGGAGGAGTGAAGGAAAAAAACCCAAAACTCAAATAGAACTCGTGGTATCTCGTCTATGTTACAATGACCGCGACATCCGAAAAAACATCATCAGATTACGTTTATTTGAAAAATATCTTGCAAGAATCGAAACATCATGGAACACGCGAATATATTTCACGGTCTTCAATTTCGTATTCATTCGAAATTTTTTGATTTACAGAGATTTGGTAAAACATTATGTTTTTGTATTTCAATAAATACTAAAGTGAAATATAATTTTCTTGTTCGTGATTTGTATCATTTTTGAGAGGAAATTTTATTAGGATTTTTTATAGAGAAAAGAAATGTCATATAATGAGTAATAAAGATAAGGATTTTATTACAACACAAAAGTTAATGCCAGATGACAGGATGAAAGAAAAATTGTTACATAGCGAATTATTCAATAGTTTGCATAAAACAAAGTGTAAAGAGGTAACGATGAGTTTTAAAAAGCTATAAATATAATTTAGAGAAAATGATTATTGAACCTCCAGACTCAATTTCAGAATATGTAATATCTTATTGAATGGAGTTGACGTTTAGATTAACTTCAAAGTAAATACGTATAAACTCAATAAAAACATTATGAATGTTAATGAGCTCTTTTTAAAGTTACAATATTACCTAGACGATACATTTTAAATGAATAAATAAATGAATGTTAACTAAAATAACTTTCTTAATCATTGAATAACAAATATTAGAAGTAAAAAAAGGTTTATAATGATCGCGACATCCGAAAAAATAAAATCAGATTACGTTTATTTGAAAAAAATATCGTGCAAGAATTAAAACAATAAAATTGCGAATATCAATAAAATTTTTCTAAAAGAATTAAACTTTTTGCATATACGTGAACAAGTTCGTTAAGTTTAGTAAAAATTATTAATAAATATAAGATTTTCTTAGATTGGGGAAGGG
>CACVKI010137381.1:0-17696 GCA_902732785.1 Trichogramma evanescens | reverse complement strand
GAGTCTTAAATCGATTGTGCCATTTACAAATAATTTTCTATTGTTAGATCAGGAGCGCGAATATATGCAACAGTGCGATGAAAACCGATAGATAGCTTTTGAAATTTTATGGGCACAATCGTGATTTACTCTTTAATCATTGAGATACTTTTTGCTTTGTGTATGAGTCAGTTCCATGTTGTTGTTAAACATTATTATGTAGATTTTTTCAAATGAATATTTTCACCAAAACTTTTCCATCCGAACTGTATTCAATGAATAGTAGGAACTATTATGATTTAACGCAAACTTTTTAGAATGAAAACTATTTCCCATTTTTTTATAGTTAGTTGTTGATATCAATCGAAAGAATTTCAATCGCTACTTCTATGAAAAAATTCCATGAATGATCAAAGCCTCAAAAAAAGTTATTTTTCTAAATTTTCACTTATGTAAAATTTGTAGATATTCATCTTTATCTTTTAAATAATTCATTAGTAGTACTGCACAGGCAAATTTCCGAGATAGTGTTGCGTCGTGTTTGAAAGTCGTAAAATTTATTCTGGAGTGAAAGGGAAAATTTTAAATTATTCATTTTATTTTTATATTTCAAAATTAACTAAATAGTAATTTTTTTAGCAATATAAGGTCCTTGGTAAAATGTGAACTTTACGATATATTCAAGTATACATTATATATTATTGCAAGTTTTATGAGTTTTAGTATAAGTTTTCACGAATATTCAACTTTTCATCGCAATGTACTTTCAAGTTCTATCGCTAGATGTCCTTTTCAAATCTATAAATGAAAAACTCAAGTTTCTGAGTTATCAAAGTAAATATTTTCCTTGCATACAATCTTGTAGATTCTTTATACTCGCGAACAATTTTCGTTAAAAAATTTCATCTCAATTCACACGTGTAAAACTTGACTAAACTACAGCCTTCCTTCTATCCTAAAAAATTTATACCAACGCTTAATTCATAATCAATTATTTATTTCTTGTAAAATAGTATACAGTAGTACAGCTTAGTACAGTGTATTAAATATTATCAAATGATTATAGACTAAAAAGATACTTCACCTTTTCAACCCTGTGATTAGTTTATTGGAAATAAAATAGTATGAAATCGTGATTACTACTTCCCGATGTTCAATAAGTTAGTTTTTGATTCTAATATAGCATAAGCTGCGATTGTTCCATCTTATTTTGGATCTATCACCCAAAAAACAATTAGTGAAATAGTATTAACAATTTTGAACATTGTGATTGGTTGTTAATGAGAGCTCTGATAGATGTATGCAATACACATTTTTAAGATTTAAAACCAAATTAATATGTCTTTCATTTCAATCCTAGGAAACTAAAGCGAAGAAAGATGAAAATTTCAGACGCATCTTTATCTTGGCTTGATGTGAATAGGGAAAATGAATCTTAGCGACGCAAAGTGTATTTAAAAAAATGGTAAAAATTATTACAAATTTTTAGAGCTTTTTAAAGCTTAACCTTTAGTGTGCGACCAAGATATATCGTAATTTCAAAAAATCAATTAATGAAAAAGGGGACAACCATTCTGTTATACCAGACGACTACTCTCAAATTAGGTTAATATAGAAATCTAAGTAAACTTTTAAAACGTGTAAAGTTAATTTGAAAGAAACTTTTTCTTGTCCACCTGCTATCAGGAATTTTACAAAAAATAAAGTTAGGCATTAAGATCTTAAAAAGTCCTGTACGCAGGATAATATTTGACTTTAATATCCATAAAATTATATAACTACACTCAGGATTGATTCATAACTTTAACTCAAAAAAGAATTTAGAAAATTAGTGTATGCACTTATGAAGTGCTATTATTGGTCGTCAACTAGAATTGTGATAGATGAATTTGTTATAAATTTTTTAGGTAGGCCTATATGCAATCCAAGTGATGAATCTCATAGACGAGAAACGAGTTGTAAAAAAGCTGGATAAAACCGTTATAGGTGTAGCCAAAGTTTCAATGTAAGACAAAAGTGTCTGATATCTCCAAATAATTCATAAGAGAGAGTTTTTAATCGGTCATAGAATTTCTTAAGTCTCGACCTATAATAAGCATCTTCTTTAAAAAAAAGTAATAGGGAGTTTTGCGTAAATACCTTTTCCTTGGCTGTTGGCATAAGTTCTGACGATAGTTTCAGTATAAGTAGGAAAATTTTAAATTAAATAATTATTTTTTAGACAAGAGTATTTTTTGAGATATACACTGAAAAAAAAATTTAGGAATATACAATAAATATAGTTTAGTAAGATTTGAAATTTCTTTGATCATTTATAATAAGTATATTTAAAAAAACCACCATCGATACATGGACAAAGAGTTTCCCACTAAAAATGATTTCCATTTTTACATTTTCGATATTGAATTAAAATGCAAGGGTTTATTTTCCTCAGTAACTGCACAAATATCTTAAAAAATCACTTCAAATATGCGAAGAAACCGAATAAGTTTAAAATTTTCGAAAAATTAAAGAAGATTTGGAATTACGATATAAAAATTCAAGAAACAAAGTCAGAAGATTGACCCTCGTATTGATTTATTGTTGAGAAAAAACTTGCCAACACGTCCAATTTATTTAAATTGTAACTATTAAAAACAATATAATGTCTTTGAAAACTTGGTCAGCAGCGGTGAAATAGGAATATTAAAATTTTAGTGCGTCATCAAGCTTGCACTTGAAATATTAGACAAACTATGATACAAAGAACAATTTGTTCAACAATTTTTTTGAAAAATTTTAAGGATATTTAACTAAAACTACAGTTTGTATATTTTTCTTGAAATTTAGTAATATTTTAGAGATTTGATTATTCAATAGTATACAAATAACACCAAAATTAATTTTCCCATCCATAAAGTGTAAATAAGAGAGGAAAAAATCATAGCGAAGTGTAGAAAGATCTGAAAGCTGCTGCATACGACATAGATGATTTAATTATCTAAAAAAATTGTTTAAATTATTCTGATTGCATAATTTCAAGATAATTTTATGCTTGTAAAAAGAAAAAAGGCTAACAGTGCGGCAGGTTTCGAAATTTAATTCTATGGTTGGTCCTGCCGTGAGCACAAAAGGCTTTATATTTTTCATCATAATAAATAATAATAACTTCCTCATCTCTGATGAATAGATTTGACCATTCATTCCACAACTTGAATAAATTAATAAGTAATTTATTAAATTATCTTCGAAAAAAATTAGTAGACTGACTTTCTCAAGTACCTCGTATTATAAAAATCTTCACTAGTGATTTTCAAAAGTTGACTAGGAATACAAACAAAAACAATAGTACACATGGTTAAACAAAACGCAAATAACATTTTCGTTGCTCCTGCCAAATCTATCTCCATTAGTATCACCATCTGTATTTATAAAAAATATTAAGAGAGTTGAACATTTCAAATCAGTTAAAAGACTCAATACATACCGCAGTAGCCGTGAAAACAACAAGAATACTAGCCCCAATTATTACAACGAACATTAAAGGATCGCTCAATTTTTGTGTAATATCGTAGAAACTAAAATTTGCGAAGATTTAAAAGACAGAACTGATCATAATTGTATAATTTAATATAACTCACTCGATACAAATTTGATGCGTGCGGACTAAATCTTTGAGTTGGTCGCAAATCCATGCGTTGGTATTTTCTTCATTGGTCGCAATTTTGCGATTGTATGCATCATTCATCGTCTTGAAAGTGTATCTAAAATATGAATTGTCCATTTTTATCATTTTTGTACACTAAACTGAAATTGGAGTAACATTTAACTTCAATTTTTTTAAACTTATAGTAATTAAATTGTTGCGTACTGTAAAACGCGGATTTCAATAATAACGAATATAACAGCACAACATTGGAAACAATTCATAGCTCCTATTAATAAACCATAAATAATTAAACACATAAATGATAATAGGTATATAAATTCTGCTATATTGATTTCTTGAACTTCAATAATAATTTTAATCGAGTCTCGAATTCAGGATATAATATCCTAAATTTATCCATTTAGCATTTTTTAGTACAATTCAATATATAGAACGAATATATTGCCACTAAATTTTATTTTCTTAAAATATAAAAAAGAAAATTAAAAATATATTATCTTCATAAAAGATTCATAAATCAAGTTCAGAATTCATGGTATTTAAGCATGCAATAATTTTTTCATTTCAATATGCGAATAACGATAGAAAAATCTGAGATGGTTTTACCAGAGTATCTAATTGGTCCATGAAACTAAATCAGTTCTTGTTGTTTGCTTAATTTTTATGAAATAAGTATCGTAATATACTCAATGCTTAGGGACAACATATAGGATCGCGGCACATATATATTAATGAGATATATTAATAAAATGAGAGAAAAATTGAAACCATGGACGATAGCTTAGCTTGTAAAATAAGAAAATATTTTATTTCATGGCAATTGGGGCAGCTTTAAAAACGATCACAGATTTTTGTACTTGAGTATTCGAGTGGCAATCAATAACTTAATGATTTTAGACGAGTCTTAAATCGATTGTGCCATTTACAAATATTTTTCGATTGTTAGTTGAGGAACGCGAGCGAGCAACAGTGCGACAAAACCCGATAGATAGCTTTAAAAATTTTCTTGGGCACAATCATGATTCGCTGTTTAATCATTGAGATATTTGTTGCTGTTGGTACGTGTAAAAAAACTGATTTCTCATTTTTGTATTACTTCTCGAGTTCTTCCCATTCAATTTTCCTCTTGAATTTTCATGCATAATTCGAGTATAACTGTAATTTGTATAAATCTTAAAATCCGGCCATGTGTGCGTTACAAGATTTAAGTCTAAAATCTTTACAAATCGGGTAAAACTAAATATTTTTGATATTATTATAAGGGGTCGAGTTAGTGCAGCATATGAAACTATCAAATCGATACGTATTCTTATCAGATCTTCTTTGAATAATCTTTCGGGACACTTACAAAAAAACTATCGATTCCTTTTTCATGTAGTCAAAAATCGAAAATAATCCAAGTAAATTTTAGTTAGAATAAAACAAAATTCTTTATTACATTTCGAAAATATATATTTAGATTCAGTATTCACATCACACGTATTCAGTATTTTGCCTTTAAAAATGAAATTTTACATCTGTTATAATGGATTATTTTGCAGTAAATAGTACGAGTAACAGGATTATTGTAAGAAGGAAAATTAGCATGTGAGGAAATTTGGGGGTCCGAGCAGGGGAACGAAGCAGCTCACATGAGATTCTATACTAACCACTAGATGTCGTTTTGCTAGGGTCTGTTTCCACAAGAATCTAGAGAACTTAGCAGTATATTATCCATAATCCCCGAGTATTCGTTATGATTCAAGTAAGATAATCTTATCCAATAAACACCCACAAAAAATGCAGTTGACCAATCAAATTGAGTCTAATTTTGAGATTTTTGTAGACGAATCAAGTCCTAAGATAAATTGTGTTACCTTGACTATTAGGATAGCATTGAGTAGAACCAAAAAGTATCGTGTACATTTTGAAGAACTAGAGTAAGAGAAAATCTGCCGCTATTTTACTTTATAAGAAAACCCGCCCATTAATTAGAGACTACGTCATTTTTTTAGTCCAACCATTTTTTTCGGCATCTAAATATATTTGAGGATTACAACCAATACGTTATTTTAGACTGTAGCAATTCATAGTAAGGTAGTACAATAAAATGCACGTATGGAAGTATACAGAAATTGATAAGTAGTATCCAATAAGTAAATAAGCGTAACATAATGAAAACAACATATGGTATCAATAAAAATATTTATAGAAAAATCAATCGATTTTATTAATGGCCCTAGACTGCGATTCTTACAAAAACAAGGTATTACAAGTACAAGATGGTTACAAAATAAAACAAGTATATCGTTGTCGTATGTAACTAGTATAGAAATTTTCAACCACACTTCTTTCATACTAAGAGTAATAAGTAAGCATCTGACCTAACATTTTACATTTTATTAAGCCCGACCTTTAATTAATCGAAGTATATTGTATAAATTCGAGTTACACTTATACAGAATTCACTCAAAAATCAAATTGGGTATTTTGAACTTATCAAGTCCACTATATTTTTTCCTTCAATAAAATTATATTACTATACGCCGGATTAATCGATCTGTTTCTCTCAAAAAAGCATTTAGGGAAACAGTATAGGCAGTTTAGAGCGAAATAATTAGTCGCCAATTAGCGTTGTAGTAGATACACATATTTTTGGGTTTAAAGCCAAGATTATAAGTCTTTTTTTTTTAATCCTGAAGAATAAAATTAAGCGAAAAAATGTGAAAGCCTTAGACGCATCTTGAGTTCGATTTTAATCCAAGTGATGAATCTCTTAGACGAGAAGCGAGTTAAAAATAGTTAGATGAAACAATTAAAAATTTTCATAGGTGGAGCTTAACTTTTGATGTAATACAAAGGTACCTGATGCATCCATATAATTCGGAAGTGAGAGTTTGATCAGTCATTGACTTTTTTAAGCTCACCCTCAGCTAGATCTTAATACAAAAATTGAATATTAGAAATATTAAAAATGAATATTACCGAAAGCATGATGAAAAAAGGTGGTATATACCTTTATCAAAAATTACGAAAATCCCAAATGAATTATGAAACTTTCAATCAAAACATTTTTTTTGATTATAAGGTTAGCTATATATATTTAACCCATTGCATAAATGTTGTCGTTTGCGTTGATTGCATTCTTTACTGTCCAAAAAGCAATGTAGTATAGTTTCTCAAACAAACACAAAATGAAAATATTTAAAATATATAATTCGCACAAAAAATAGGTATAATCTAAATTGACCTTTCAAATTCAAGAAAAACAATTGAACTTGAACAGTTCATTGCAATTTGAATAAACACACTGAATTTAATTTCTCTAATAGAAAAAAATTATTTTAATTGAAGTATTTTACTTAAAATCTATTTGGTATTTGAATATAAGTTATAAGTTGATCAAATTTAACTAGTCTAACAAAATTCAAGTATTCCAATGAGCCATATACAATTAAAATAATGCATAAGGCTAACAATAAGCATTCAGTAGATGCAAAAAATTACTTGCCCTTCCGACCTAAAACAAGAGAAATTTTATCATCATCTTTAAAATTGCCCTGTACTGTATATTTAATATTTAAAGTCTAAGTCATTTTAATTAAGGCACAATTATTTACTCTGCAAAGAATACTTAGATAGATCAAAGTATATTTCATGAATACATCCACTACAATATTTTTGACAATCACAATTTCTTACAAGTCAAACATAAAAACGTGTATAACTTTTTTCCGGGTAAACCCATTTGTAATCATCATTATTTTCCATAACTAAAATATAACTATGAAACATCATTTTTTAAAACTTACTTTTCATTGAAGATTTCTTCCAAATTTCAATATTTTTTAATTATAGAATTATTATTCATTCTATAACCGATTGAAGTTTAGAAAAGTAAAAATATAATATTTAAAAAGTTTCTCTACCTCTCACGAGATTTTGTTAAAATGAATTCCAATTTTATAGAATTCTATGCTTACAATTACTTTTGCATTTCAAAATATCGATATCAATAAAATAATCTGTGATCCTTCTACCAGCATATCTAATTGTTACATGAAAGTAAGTCAGTTCTTGTTGTATGCTTAATTTTTATGAAATGAGTATCATAATATACTCAATGCTTAGGGACATCATAGGATCGCGGCACATTTATTAATGAGATATACAGTAATAAACTGAATGAAAAATTGAAACCATGAACGATAGCTTAGCTTGTAAAATAAGAAAATATTTTATTTCATAGCAATTGGGGCAGCTTTAAAAACGATCACAGATTTTTGTATTTGCATATTCGAGAAGCAATCAATAACTTAATGATTTTAGGCAAGTCTTAAATCGATTGTGTCATTCACAAATATTTTTCAATCGTTAGATCAGGAGCGCGAATATATGCAACAGTGCAATGAGATCCGATAGATAGCTTTTGAAAATTTTTGGGTCAATCGTGGTTTTGTTTTTGATCATTAAGATATTTTTTGCTATATGTATTAGACGATTTCATGTTGTTTCCACATTTTCTCGTCGTGTAGATTTTTTCAAATGAAAATCTTCACTAAAACTTTTCCACCAAAGCTGCAGTTAGTTAATTGATTTGAATCTAACATTTTAGAATTAAAACTATTTCTTATTTTTTGTCGTTCATTTTTTTTATCAATTTCAAGAATTCCAATCGTTATTTCTAAAAAAAAAAGATGTCCTTTCATAAGACAGAGGTCTCGTAAAAAATTATTTTCCAAAAATGATACGTATGAATGAAGTTCTTTTAAAACGGTTCTATTTTTCATACAAGTCATGAGTAGGTAGAATTGCAAACTTTTTGATTGATCGCGTTCAAAGGTCGTCAAGTTGATTACGGAAAAGTTTAAAATTGATTTTTTTCATTTTATTCAGTTAAGTTTCAAATTTGACTGAATAGTAATTGTTTTAACAATAGAATATCCTAAGTTTCAAGGTATAAAAATAATGTTTTATTAAGATTTACTTGAGAAACTTGAATTTATGACGAAATGACTTATTTTAAAAGAAGTAGTTTTTCAACTTTTGTATTGCAAGTTTACATAAGCGTTAATAATATGCCAATAGTTTATAATATAGTGTTACAATCCATCATTATCAAAAATGTTAATAAATTTTCGAGCTTTGGAAACAGTAAGAGTGTATTAGTGGATACAACAAGATTGGCGTTTCTCTGTTCTGAATTTGAGCTCGGCTTTTTTAACTTCGAAGCCAGAATATTTCTACTTTAGTACGTTATTTTACTTTTATGAGTTTTAGTATAAGTTTTCACGAATATTCGATTTTTCATCGCAATGTACTTTCAAGTTCTACAGCTAGATGTTCTTTTTCAAATCTATAAATGAAAAACTCAAGTTTCTTAGTTATTAAAGTAAACATTTTCAGCCTAAGGCTAATATCGCCATCGATTTAATTTCCGAAACAAAATGAGATAGGACTGTTAAACGAAGTGCTTATGCACCACTTTGACGTTTGAATAATTAAATATTTTATAGTAATAATTTCAATACTGACCTTAACAATGCACCTTAACAAGTTGAAAACAATGGAAATTTGAGTACTTGAACCTGAATTAGAGAAAGTCTGACCTATCAACTAGTTTACGCCCACTATTAAGCGTAAAGTACCTGTTTTAAACTAATAGCTTTACGACAGAGAAGTTTATGAAATGGCTACAATATTTTGATTTTCCCATAAAATGCCTATTTTTCAAAAAAAGCAATTCTTACTAGCTCGAATGAACAGCTGGAATAATTTATAAGAACTATTAAGTTAATGTCTAATTTAATTCCTACCGTTGATTCTAGAAACTATAAAATGCACGAGTGCTAGTCAAGCCACAAGTATTGTACGTTATTTTATATAAAACAAATTTATTATTAATACTAGAATCATTTCCACTGTTGGAAATGGTTTTCTCAGTCATGCAAAATCACGCATAGTCAAAGAAATCAGTGAAGGTTTTGCAGTTTCGTTTAGAACAATAATTCGACAAAATTCGGTTGTAGATTTAGACAGTTAAAACATGTCACACTTTTCACTATCAAGCTACAGATATAACTTGAATGAAAAAAGACCTATTCAATTATTTTATTCAGAGATATTAGATATTGAAAAAACTGCCGCTGAAATTTATCCCTTGATGGTATATTTTATGAAAGCATCATTTATTTGGCCTTACTGGACTTATGGGAAAAAAATCATACGAGGATCGCTGCATATCATAATTGATATTTTATTTTGTATATCTACGGTTATCACATTTTTTTATTTAGAAACTCCATGGAATTATTGGTCTCTTATTTGAAATTCAATATTTCACTTAATATTTTCATACTTGTAGATGATTTACTTGGCAGAAAATTATTATACTTCCTTAAAAAAATCATGTGAAGTCGTTTTATTCGTCACCTCATAGGTCGAGGAGTAACTGCGCCTCGCTTCATTATTGGTCGGAATCTGGCGTCGGTCATTCATGTAATTTTTTTAGTGGGAAAACTTAAATGTGGCGTTTGCTAAAATGTTTATATTTGTAAATCATCAGTTATTTCAATTTCATATTTGTCATTTTCACTTGATTAGTTGGCGCGCGCGAGCGCGCCTCATATCACTAGTGCAGAGAAATTAAATATGACGTAAGAATACGTAGAACGTAAATAAACGTAGAACTATGTCTTCAATTCTATATGGGTGTTTTCGCTGAGTATGCCTCATACTGTTTTATATTTGATAAAAAAGGTTCTTCAATGGTACAAAAACCCTGAAATTTGTTTATATTAATAATATTATCAACAATTTTAAATAACTAAAAACATTTCAAAACAAAGTTGCGACATTTGTTGGAAATTTCAACCACAAACTGGATGCAAATTAGTTCTGAAGAAAAGAAGTTTTTGAAAAACTACATTGACATTGCTAATTTAATATCACTCATACTTGCAGGTACTTTTTAAAAATTAAATCATTCATAAAATATACATAAAATGTTCAATTATTTTCTAGGTGTTATAAGTGGATCTTACTTTTTGTACGTCATTGTTCTTTCAGTACTATGGCCAATTACGCAAATATCATTTTACCAGGAAATCATACATATAAAAAAAAAACTCTCTATTCACTTTGAACTATTCATCGATGAAGATGATAACTTTTATATTTATTTTTTGTACTATTGATATGCATTTTTTTAGTGCAAGTAATAATTTCAACCTTGGGTAACGTGTATGCAACTTTAATTTATGTTGCAATAGGAAAATTCAAATTTTTGGAGTAATTTTATTTAAATATATCACACAATTCAAATATTTCGATAACAATACAATGATTTTCCGTTATATTACAATTTAGATTAAGATTGGAGCAACTTTCAGAATATTCTCGAACTAAATTATTTTTGAAAAGAGAAGAACAAGATGCAGTTTACAATAATGTTTGCGAGATTGTTAGGCAGCACCAATTTTTTCTCCAGTTAAGTTGAACAATTTTGATATATAATTTCGTATATTTTCTTATTACTTCTGTTTTAGCTTTGTTGAAATCGTAAACAATTTAGGCAGCCATTTATTTTTTAATGGTATATTAAGTTTGATCATCGGAATGAGTATCACTGGTTGTTTGGTACACAATGACTTATTTGTTTTTTAATTTTAAGATGGAATAATGATTCCTGATCTTAATTATAGATGGTAACCATGTTCGAGCAGGATGTAAATTTTTCGATCAAAATGGGTTGTATTTACTTGTTGTTCATGTGTGGTCTATTTGTGGCTAGCTATCCTTCACAAAAAGTACTCGATGCAAATCAGAGTCTTTGTGAAAAAAGGTAATTTTAAAATTTATTTTAGACAAATGATCATTTTTGGTCGTTTTCATTTTTTATACAGCTACTGTACAGAATGGTACAAATACTCAATCAAAACTCGAAAAATATTGCAAATGATGATAATAAGAGCGTCCAAAGGTTCTTGTATAGAAATCGGATCTTGCACATACCTAAATTACCACACAACTGGAACGGTATTTATGATTTTAGGTATAACACATTTTGAATTATCGACTTTTTCCATTTTACTCTCGATTTCAGATCATTCGATTATCTATGTCTTACGTTACAACGTTAGCATCTATAATACGTAAACCTGCCCCCGCTTATTAGTGCTTATACTAGGGACAATCGCAGTTGCAGAATGACAAGAAAAATTTGATATGATCTTGATCGAGGCATTTTATTCATTCTGTGATGATATAATTGAGTATAAAGTAGTTTATTTCATTAATACTCCTCGATGTAAGTCCCATCTTTAAAGTTGAATATTAAATTCAAGTTTTTATATTTTAAAAAAGATTTTAATATATTCTGTTAGAAAGTACTACTAAACTCTGTAACCGCTTTTATTTACATTTTTGAAGATATAATATCTTACACAACTAAAATTAATTTTCTAACAATAAAAGTATTTGCCTGTTCACAATCCTGTATAGTTTGATTAGATGAAATTTACTTCCATTCATTCACTTCTCAGCCATTGTAATTAATTTTACATTTCAATGTACGGATATAAATACAAAAATGTGTGATGCGGTTATCAGAGTATCTGATTGGTCCATGAAAAAGTAAGATCTTGTTGTTAGCTTAATTTTTATAAAATGAGTATCGTAATGTACTCAATGCTTAGGGACATCATAGGATCGCGGCACATATATTAATGAGATATTACAATAATAAACTGAATGAAAAATTGAAACCATGAACGATAGCTTAGCTTGTAAAACAAGAAAATATTTTATTTCATGGCAATTGGGACATCTTTAAAAACGATCACAAATTTTTGTATTTGAATATTCGAGTGGCAATCAATAACCTAATGATTTTAGACGAGTCTTAAATCGATTGTGCCATTTACAAATATTTTTCGATTGTTAGTTGAGGAACGCGAGCAAGCAACAGTGCGATAAAAACCGATAGATAGCTTTTGAAATTTTATAGGCTCAGTCGTGATTTACTCTTTAATCATTGAGATATTTGTTGCTGTTGGTACGTGTCAAATAAACTGATATCTGATTTCTCATTTTTGCATTACTTTTGAAGATCTTCAAGTTCAACTTTATTCTGGAATTTTCATGTATAAACCGTATTACTGTTCATACTCCCCTATTTCCACGTTATTATTAGATATTTTTACAGCAATTTCATTTCAGATGTTCAGTTAACCATGGTTTTTATTTATTAATTGCAATAGCTGTACCAAATCATACTTTTCAAATATAATCTTATACTTATTATACATTTTTCAAATAATTTAAACTGTTAATAAAATTTAAATTTATCTATCTTAAATAGTTATTTTCGTTTGTGACTAAATATTTCACTTAATAAAATATCCTAGTTCATATACTTAATAATTTGAATATCAAAATCCCTGCAATAGGAAGCTTCGACTGCTGTTAGCATAGTTTAGAGTAAGAGAAATTCTGCTGTTATTTTTTATTCTGCTGCCTATGTCATTTTTTAATTAGACTCGAATATTCTTCCATTGTATCGAGGTATATTTCAGGAATACACATAATACATTATGTTAGACTTTAACAATCCGTAACAAGGCAATATAATAAAATGCCATACATCAATTGCAAAAACGTACAAGTATTCTTAAAAAGTTATACAGTAATTACAATACTTAGTGTCCAAAAAAATAAATAAACGTAGTGAATAACGAATCTGAAAATTATGAAAAAGTATGGTGTACGAATCAATTTTTGTTATTCTAATGGACTAAGAATCGACCACAACTAGCTTTTTATGAAATTCCGAAATTAATTTGTCGAATTCTCTATAAATTGAATTTAGATTGTAAATCGTTATTCATAAGACTTAAAGTCGACGTTTTTCCATAATTCGTGGTTATTACCAATATTTAAATAATTTCAACACTTAGCTAGCACCGTATGTGCTTGCAACCATAAAGAGAAAAATAAACGCCAAAATATAACTAAATTTAATCCATATTTTATGAAAAAAAAATACACAACGATTCCTCAGAACATTTACAAATATTTCCTAAATTTTTCAAATAAACTACTAAGTCTTAGAGTCCCAAATATGCCAATAATTAAGAAATTTTAGAATTGAAGGCAGTCTTTTGTTTTTTTTATTCCCAAAAAGAACGTCAGTTCACAAAATGTGAAAGTCTCAGACACATTTCTTTCTCTGAATGAGGCTTAGCGTATAGTGTAAGGTTCGACATCTGAAGTTTTTTAACGATAATTAAATTTTACGATAATAACTCGATCGATTTTACGAATTGACTTACAAGGAGACCACCCCAGCTCCGGGTCATGGATTTGCTCCAAAATTTTTTTTGGGGTCTCCTGGTACCCAATACTGAAACTCCCTGTGCTTAGTTTGATCTCATGGGCCTTAGGGACCATTTTTTAGAGGATTTTCCACATTATAAAAAAATCTTTTTTATTTTCTATATCGATATAGAAGTACTTGAACGAAAAAATGCAACGATCAAAGGTTTTAAAATTTTTCAAAGAATCTGTTTGAATTTTTTCAGAATTTTTGGGACCATCTACCACTCCCCCTAGAACTCCACAGAAGTCCTAAAATCTATAAAAAAAGCGTAAAATTTAGGCCTTTTGAATTAAATGATAGATGGTCCCCAAAATTCTGAAAAAATTCAAGCGGATTCTTTGAAAAATTTTAAAACCTTTGATCGTTGCATTTTTTCGTTCAAGTACTTCTATATCGATATAGAAAATAACAAAGATTTTTTTATAATGTGGAAAATCCTCTAAAAAATGGGCCCTAAGGCCCATGAGATCAAACTAAACACAGGGGGCTTCAGTATTGGGTACCAGGAGACCCCAAAAAAATTATGGATCAATATCCATGACCCGGAGCTGGGGTGGTCTCCTTGTTAGACTGCGACCCTCAGTAATTTTAAGGAAAGAAGTAAAATAAATAAAAGTGCTTCGTTGTCTAATGCAACTGACAACAAATTACGTACAAATTTTTACCTACATATATTTTATAAGAGGAACAATGGATAAGAATCTAATTCAAAATTATACATTTTATTAGGGGCCACCCACTTATAAACATATTATAAGAGTTTGAGCTAGATTCTAAAACACGTTTTTTTCCAAATGCAAACAAAACATTGTTGATCTATTCTTTAATTTAAAATAGAATTCTCTGATTAATCAAGTTTAAATAGGAAAATCTGTAAATAAATTACATTATTTCCTACAAGCCTTTGAATCCATAAAATGCAGAAGTGTCATTTGCGGCATGTGCAACCTAGCACCCCCTAATCACCGTACGGTAGTTGGAACCTACGGTGGACAGGGAATGTGACAGAAATGTTTTTTAGGTGTCCTCGCCAAAGTAATGTCTAACGTCATTTTCGGTGAAGACCTAGTTCACAAGGGCCACTGGCTGCAGAGTTTACTCTGTCCACGCCCAAAAAAATTAATTAATAAATAAAGTAGTAAAATTAGAATTTTAATCTCCTTTGTATTACTTTATTAAAAATATAGATGAAGCATCCATAAATTACGCAGTCGATATGGAAAATGACTTCGGTGTGTTCGTAGCACTAACTAATAGTTTGTGCAATTTTGTGCCATAATCAATAATAATTCATTTACTTCCAAATACTAATAATGGTATTAAGAACTATGATCCTTCCATTAGCGTATTTGTTTGGTCCATGAAACTAAATCAGTTCTTGTCGTTTGCTTAATTTTTATGAAACGAGTATCGTAATGTACGCAATGCTTAGGGATATCATAGAGTCGAGTTCAAGTCGAGTACTGGAGAAAAACTGGACTCGATAGAGTCGAATTTAAAAATTGATGTTTACTTCTCAAAACTATTACGAAATTATACTTACGGATAAATAAGTGTAGAAGCTCTAATTTTATATATTTAAGAAAATTTAATTATTCGATCCGAAACATATTCTCAAACCGTGAATCATTGAAGCTGAATAAAAGCTCAAATCTCAAAATGCAGTTGTACGTACGAAAATATTTACTACCAATATAATTAATTACGTGTAGTACCACACCTATTTTTAACCATCAACACGGTCTTAGATGATCAATTTTTCTGCGAAAATCTGCCAAAAGCTCGTAGTAAATGAAAATTAAAATTTCTACTACAAATTTAGCCACTTTACACGCATTGAATTTCCCTTTTTTATATGCAATTCAGTAAAAATTAAAATGAAACTGAAGTCGTTCATAAGTTGACTTTCAATCAGTTTAAAAAAGCAATGAGCTAAGAAAAAATATCCCTTTCTTTGATTTGTAATTGGTCGATTGGAATTCAAATAGTAGTCAACGCTATTGTTACCTCCTGACGTGCATAAAGTTGGTTTCCGATTTTATTATTTTAATGTGTGAGCTACCTACTGATTGGTCTATTACGTTGCCCCAAAAAATGATTAGTGAATTAGTGTAAGCAGTTTAAAGTTACCAAACCCAAATGTTCTATTAAAAATGTAAAATTGCATTTAGTACGAGGTAAAACATCTCAAGTTCCTCTGAAAGTAAAACGTGAGAGTCAAACCCATCTTTCCGTTATAGTAGGCACTGCTCCCTTATTATCACACTATAGAAATTCAAGTCAAGATCTGAAACTCAATGATTCAAGTTAAAATAAGCATTCTAATTTCTACAAGTTACTATGAGCCTTGCCTTTTTGAACTATAATTAGATGAATCTCACATTGATTAATATGTTCATCTTAAAAAAAAACGATCAAAGAAATAGTTTAGGTATAGTTTGAAGCGCTGTAATTGGTCACCAACTAGCACTGAATCAGTTGTATGTCATCTAAAGCTTAATTTTAATGTAAAAAATGAATCTCCGAGACGCTGAGAAAGGCTGGAGAAAGGTTAAAACTATTAAAAATGTTCAAAAGTGAAATGTGGTATTTACTGTAAGATAAAAATATCTCTAACTTCTAAATAAATAATTAGTGAAAATTGGACCCATTATTTTTATGCTAGGACCCACCCTATATAATAAGCTTACTATCAAAGTTCGAGTAAACGTCCAAAATTTGTTAGTCAAATTCAAATAATCATTTTTTATACTTTTTTATACTAAGGAATTTTTCGAACAATCAAGTTAGGTATTGAGTACTTATCAAGTCTACTATGCAGTATAATATTTGACCTTTACGTCCATTGAATTATATGAGTTTATATGAGTGAAATAGTTTGAAGCGTTTTGATTGCTTTCTAACTGGCTCTGTGATGTATAGAGTATACATGGCGAAATTCTAATTTTACAATAAAACCGCCTACAGAAATAATAATATATTCATATTCGGCTAATTTTCAACTTTTTTATTGCGCGTATACAAAGGCATACAATGCAAGCGTTAATAATGTGTCAATAGTTTATAATATAGTTATAATATAGTTTATAATATAGACTTTTTTAACTTCAAAGCCAGAATATTTCCACTTAAATACGTTATTTTACTTTTAAGAGTTTTAGTATAAGCTTATACGAATATTCGATTTTTCATCGCAATATACTTTCAAGTTCTATCACTAGATGTCCTTTTCGAATCTATAAATGAAAAACTCAAGTTTCTGAGTTATCAAAGGAAACATTTTCAGCACAAGGCTGTCCTGGTCTTCACTACATTCTGTAACATCCGAATTAACGAATATTACATAGTTTTATATATTTTAAATTCTTTATTATAGAAGTGGTTAGGAAGGAGGTTGAAATAATAGTATGCGGACAATCTTTTATAATTTTTAAAATAACTTACATTAATTTATTCAACCAAATTTTGCAACACACACTAATGGCTGGCTTCCTCTTGGATCGGTGATTCCCTTCTCGTATGCTGCCCCAGACGAATAGAGAATCGACGAATCTTCGAAAAATGAACTCGAACCACTTGAGCACTTCGCATATTATAACGTTCAATTCCCAATATATTTACTCTATTATTTGAAGTAGATGATTCTAATACTGCAGTACAACTTTTGAATAAAACTTTAAGTTTTGTAAGACTCTGAGATTTAGTCACGAG